>JAOVVI020009613.1:0-13501 GCA_028571085.2 Nepenthes alata
ATATGATCGTTTTGCCGCGTGAGGGAGAGAGAGGGTTAATGAAATTCATAGAGATGGACTCCCAAATTTTTCCCGGAATCGGTTGCGGTTGTAACAAACCATGTGGTGCAATATTGAGAGATTTAACTTGCTGATATACCGAACAATTGGATACAAAGTCACGGATCTCTTGTCGCATCTTGGGCCAGTAAAACGCGGCCAAAATTTTGGCAATGGTGCGTTGAATGTCTTTATGTCCTCTAAGAGGAGAAGAATGATATTCATGCAGTATCAACTCCTGAAGAGCTGATTCAGCTAGAACAAGAATGTGATTATTGTAGAAAATTACTCCATCTCACCACAAGTAAGCTGGATAATCACCCGGTCGTTCTTGAATGGTCGAGGCAAAATCAGCTGAAGCTAAATGTCGTACAAAGAATCGACACAGAGCAGCAAGCAATGCAATTACCGGTTGAGAGACAAATCGCAAAGCATGATAGGAGCCTTCATTAACCCAGGATAATGCATCAACAGGTCCATTCTCACGTTCAGGATGATAAACAATATCAAAATCAAAGCCCAACAGTTTAGCAATCCATTGTTGCTGATCCGGAGTATGAATTGATTGATTGAGTAGTGTCTTGAGTGGTTGATAGTCCATTTGAATGGTAACTTTAGCGCCTAGTAAATATTGACGCCACTTCTTTATTACTTCAGTGATGGCATAGAATTCTTTAATGTAGGTGGAAGAAGCCTGCAATTTGGAGCAAATTTGTTTGCTAAAAAAAACAATCAGGTGTTTAGCTTGAAGTAGGATGGCACCAACGCCATACCCGGATGCATCCGTCTGAATTACGAAGGGTTTGGAGAAATCTAGAAGGGTCAAGACTGGGGTAGTAGTGATAGCTGCCTTAAGTAAGTCAAAAGCCTTATCGGCTGTTGGGGTCCAGAGGAAAGCATTATTTAGTAACAATTGTGTCAGTAGAGCTGCAATACAGGCATAGCAGGCAACAAATCGCTTATAATACCCTATTAAGCCAGGGATGCCTTGCAATTGTTTAACATTGGTGAGTGTTGGCCATTTATGGATAGCCTCGATTTTGGCCGGATCGACTGCCACTCTTTGCTCCAAAATAATGTGTCCCAAATAAGATAAGTAAGAGCGCCCAAACTCACACTTCGATTGCTTGACAAAGAAGGAGTTCTGTAGAATTTGCAACACTTGAGCAATGTGCTGGAGGTGTTGCTCCCAAGAGAAGCTATATACCAAAATGTCATAAAAAATACTAGCACAAATTTATGCAACACAAGTCGAAAAATATCATTCATTTCGGATTGAAAAGAGGAGGGAGTATTAGATAATCTGAAGGGCATTACTGGGAACTCATAATGTCCATCGTGAGTGCGGAAAGCAGTTTTGTGGACATCTTCAAAATGTACACACATCTGGTGATATCCAACTCTTAAGTCGAGCTTAAAGAAAACTCGAGCACCATATAATTCGTCGAGTAGCTTGTCCACCATGGGAATGGGGAACTGATCATTTACTGTGATGGCATTAAGGGCACAGTAATCAATACAAAACCACCAACGATCATTTTTTTTCTTGACAAGTAAAACTAGTGATGACAATGGATTGGTATTGGGCTAAATAATCCCCTCATCCAGCATTTCCCTAATCATTCACTCGATTTCTATTTTTTAGAAATGAGGATATCGGTACGGTTTAACATTTACTGGAGTTGTGTTTGGTTGTAAGGGAATACAGTAATTAGTCTTGCGATGTGGTGGCAACCCATGGGGAACGATAAAAACGTTTGGGAAGGTTGAGAGTAAACTGCATAAGGTTGCAATTTGTGTGTGGTTAACATCAATGGGTAAGGAATTTAGCAAGGGCAAGCTGGATGGAGCAACTTCCTGTGATGGTTCCTGAAATGGGTTGATGGTCAATTGAAAATAGGTGGCAATAGAATTGATGAGTTCGCTATGCTACAATTGACCCAACCTCATGAAAGAAATGGTAGCTAGTTGTAATCCATGTAGAGTGAGTTGTTTATCGATATAGTCAAAGCTCATCTATAGGGCCTTATAATCAAATAGCACAAGACCTATTAAAGCCAGCCACTGCACCCCAAATACCATATCTACTATATATATGGGTAATAAGTAAAGATCCACATTAAACTTTGATTGATCTAAAGTAACGAGTACCTTGGTGCATAACCCATCACAAAGTAAGGAGTTTTCATTTCCCACTGTCATTAAGATGCTGAGAGAGTTCAACTGCTAACCCCAGATGTTTAGCTAGCCAAGTTTGAAGGAAGCTGTGGGTTGAACCAGTATCTACTAATATAACCATTGAATGCCCTACTACTAGCCCTAGTAGACGCAACATAGAAGGGGCAAAAATGACCTCCCAAGGCATGAAAGGATACAGTTAGAATGTCTGGAGATAAGGAGCCTGTTTCCTGTTGAAGGTCCGATGGAGGTTCAAGAGCAATGAAGTCACCCTCCAATAGTTGTGTAGTTGTCTAGGTGATGGTGTCTTCATCAACAAGCATACACGGGAACTAAGGGGGTTTACATCAATTGCCTAGGGTAAATCGTTCATCATAATTGAAATATAACCCATGTTCACGACGAGAGGCCATTTCAATCGAGGTAATTTTCTTGATAAGTAATTTTGGAGGAAGAGTAGAGGAAGTAAGGGTTCTTAATGGCTCTGCCATAGTACGTACTAGCTGCTTGTAAGAAGGCTGACGGTGAAAATTTGAGTGGCTAGTATCAAATTTTTCCTTCACTAATTTAGCCATGTCTATAGGCTCTCGCAGTGATTGAGACTTCAAAAGGAGAAGCTTTCACCGAATATCATCACGTAAACTAGAAATAAAGCAATTTAGTAGATTATCAGTAGTAAGTCCTGTAGTTTGCGTAGAAAGGGTTTCAAACTCGGTCATGTAAGTAGAAATAGTGGTGTTTTGCCGCAACTTATAGAGCATGGGTTCATGGTTCCAATAAGTGGACGGTCTGAATCGAAATTCAAGATTGTGCGAAAAAATCTCCCAAGTAGAAAGCTGACGAGTCGAATGTATTCATTGATACCACTGGAGTGCTGAACCGCTCATGTAAAATGAATCTATTGTCAACTTCTATTCCGGTGGAATGCAATGGTAATAGAAGAAGTGCTCGATTTGAAATATCCACCGAAGCACATTTTCTCCAAAAAAAAATGAGATTTTGAGTTTGGGTATGTGTACGGAGGAAGTGATATGGGAATCGGATGATGTATGTGGTGGAAATGGTAGGTTTTGGGTCTGCGGTGATGGAATCGTAGGCGAGGGTGCTAAAAACGAAGTAGGGGCAAGGAGCAATAGTGGATTTACAGGTTGAAGGGGCTGTTTCTCGATTCGAGCCAAGGTATGGAAAATTTCGATGAGTGATTTTTGAATTTGCTCTGTGATAGCAGTATTACTAGTGATAGTTTTGGCATGGAGTTGTACAGCTGTGACAACATCCTCTAGCTCCCTTGAAATTTCGGCAATGGAGTCTTCGAGTGCTTTATACCACGTTGTTCCCCCAACCATATCTCAATAAAAGCACTAATTGAAGCAATCAACGTGCATCTGCAATCGTGATTTAGGGAATTTGAGCAAGAAGAGGGGGGAATTCGGGCAGAGAATCAAAGGAGAGGAGAGAGGAGAAGTAAAGAAATGAATTGTTATTTCTTAATACTTGTGCTATAGTAACAATGTCTATATATGGGATGAAGCCCATGAGTCTAACAATAATAACATAACACAATCCAACCAATGGGACAAAGTAACAAATGTAACAAAATCGCAATAATAGCCAGTAATGGAAGTAATCAGATGTAATTCTGAAATTTGAGAGATCGTTGAGTTAGACGGCTGCTCTTTCTAGCCATTGTCAGGTGGTGTGCCGACGTATTCGTACTTGAAGGCTTATCGATGAGTCTCGTAACAAAAGCACACATTATTTACAAAGATGAGAAAGTCAAAAGAACATCGCAAGCTAGCTGATGTCATTGCGTAAAAAGGTTAAACTGCTTAAAGGTCCTCCTAATTCTATGGTAATATGATGCTTTAAACATTTTGGTCCCCCCCTTCGGGGCTTTGATAAGTTAGGATATTTTGTCCAAAACTTTATAAACGGCTACCCGCATCGCTCATTCCAAAAGATGGAAAGAGGACCAAAAAAGAGAAAAAAAAAAAACAACAATAAAAAACTATTAAATTTTGGTCACCCATTTGTGAATGCCATATCAAACAGATAATTATTAGAAGAATGTGTAATATCTGTGCCAAGGTCTATAGAAGGTCGGTCGAGGATCAACCAAGCTGCTTAAAGGGTCGTGCGATATTCGTGCGATGATCGGTTAAAGTCAGCTGAGGCATGCGACAAGCACCTGTTATACACATGAGCACCGATTTCAAAATGGGACCACTCAAAGCATGGGGTGCTCGTGTGCCGATTCCTATAGCACTCTCGCGAGATGTGCAATCGACGGGAGCTCAAGCGCTGCTTTTGATATAGTCATGTCTAACGTAATTTAAAGGCTTCGAAATTATTTTCTCACACAAGGAGCATTGCATAGAGAAAGAAAATAGAAAAGGAGAGAAAAGAAAGATATTTGATATCGGGTTGATATCCAATTTGAGTTTTATTTTTCACCAAAGTCAGGTACGTTGTTCTGAAATAATTTTATAAAACATATTTTATTTAGTTACTATTATTTCTCATTTACTTTCTCTCGTGAGTTATTGGATATATTTAGAATATTGTAATCGATCATTCATTACTCAGGATTATAATAAAAGAGTTTCGAATGAAATTATTTGTAACCGACCCTTTTATTATAGTAATTTGATCAGAGTGTTCCATAATTTCTTTTTAATTGAAAAGAATTTTACACATTAAAAATATTATATATTATTATATTTTTTTTATATTTATGAGCTCAGTGGTTGATGCTTGCCGTGGGGGTTTAGATTTTATTCTGGCTATGCTAGGTCGTGCCTACTATAATTGAATCCCAGCAAAACCAATGATAATAACACAGAAAAATAATGAAGAATTATACTAACAGTTGCAAATTCAGTTCACAAGATGGAGTAATCTTGAGCTGTATGAACACACACATCTCAGAACCAACTGCTGAGGACCAAGATGTATATTATCATTAATGATGAATGAAATTGTCATAGCCAGAACTAATGATTGAATATATGAAGGTGGCAGCAACCCTACCTACTTACTTTTATAGATAATTTTCACTTTATAAAACGAATGGCATCTATTTTACAAAAAGAAAATCACATATTATTCTCTCTATCGACTCAACATGACCTTTATGCTCATTGCTAAATATGTTGAAGAGAGGAAATGCAACTAAAGTATATCTTATTGATCTAAGGTTGAATCGGACACCAGGAGAAGAATTAGACTTGCAAAGATGAGTAACATGTTTACATAAAAAAGAAGCTATAACTATTACAAAATGGGCAATACTCAATGAAAAAGTTACATTTGTCACAAATTAGTCAAAATTTGATTCATCTTTTTTATAAAATTCCTATGCTTGGTATGTGACTTGTTGGTTTTGGTTAGGGTTAAGTTCAAAAGGAACAACAGCCAACAGTATAAACTAATAACTAACTCAAAACTTTGTATTATCTTCGATGGTGATGCAAACAAGCAAAGGACAATATGAGGAAAATTTGCACATTAATAAACAGCCAGCTGAGTACAGTTGAAGTCATCAGCCTAACAGGCCACACAGTTACGGCCACAGCACTGAGACTGTGACTACAGCCATGTTTTAGAAAAGGCCTTGGCACAGAGCTTATCATCAAAAGCCATATTGGCCTATACAAACAGAAATAATATTTCAGCTTCCGAATTCTGGACGAAAGACGAGTGATGTTTGTATGCACAACTATTTATAGAAGTAACAGGGCAATCAGCTCTGCCTCTGCAGCTGAAATGGCTACTTCGTATTAAAGCAATATGCATAATTAAAATTTCTTCTATCGACCTATTTTATTCAAGTTACGTAAGTCCACGTACGCTACATGGCATGGCTCATATCATGAATAAACAAGTTGCTACAATAGCATCTCCAGACAATATGAACACAACCAAAATTCATGCAGGGCAAGGTGTGAATCCAAATCTGTCATGGGCACTCATCATGAAACAGGATCAACCAAAATTGTTTCATGTGATGACGGTAGGCTGTTCCCGTCCTGTAAACTCCTGTAGCTTTGACACAGACAGAGCCAAATCTAAACATCCAAAAGAATAATGAGAATGCAATACAAATTACATTATTTAGAGATCCGGAATGGAAACAAAAAGAAAAAGCTACCTATTAACGGTTTTAGTGCTGCTTGGGCATCCATATCATGTTTAGAGACATCTGGCTCGAATTGCTCAATGTATATCCTAATTGTTGCACCTGCGGAGCCAGTGCCCTGTCAACAAAAAAAGCTCATCCTCATGTACGGATGAACTGCATTGAAGAAGCAATGGGACAATATATATTTGAATTATGGGAAAAAACATACAGACAAACGAAATATAATCCGTGATCCATCCATGAAAACAAAGCGAACACCTTGTTTCAAGGCCACACTCCCATCAACCTGGACATGAACAGACAAATATAGTGAAACATACCAACACAATCATTCATTTTCTCAAGAAGAGTAATTGTTTATAGAGCCCAAACTTACAGGATCCTTGTATGCAAAGTCATCCGCATATCGGAGGGCATAGTCTCCTATTCAATGTAAGTCACGTCAGCAACAAAACTTGATGGGAAACAACTATGATTTTATTTTTTGTTTTTGGGGGGGGGGGGGTAGAGTGATAGAACTCACCATATTTTTCTCCCGTCTTACTCTTAGATACCAAATCTCGGAGATATTCCATCATTTTATTGGCTCCTTCAGATTCACATTCCTGCAAGAGATTTCAGATGGCATCCCAGTTGATCATACAACTTATTATAGTCCATTGATCGTAACAAAGAAGACATGGTGTCATGATGCTTACTTCGTAGTCATATCTAGAGAAGAAATTCCTTCCATAAGTTGCCCAGTGCTCTTTCACTACATCAGATACAGAAACCAATTTTTCCCCAGGCTTCTTATCCTTATTTCTGTACGCAATGATTGAAATCCAAGCTAACACGGCCCTGTTGATTAAGGAATTGAAGTTGGTCATATAAGATAGTATTTTTATGCAAGATGATAAAAAAAGGACAGAAATATGTCAATCAAACATCATCAATGATTATGGAACTTTCTTTCCCATAGAGGCTGGCTAAAAAATCAGATAAAACCAAAAACATCATTTTTCAGGGCTGTATCTTTTATCTTCGCTTTTTTTCTTCCTTGGAAGGGTTCCTTTTCCTATGTCTAGAAGGATGTTGTGGTAAAACAATCCGCTTTACATTTTTTTATTCATCCTATCATCAGACACATTCAGAAGATACCCTTCTAGCAAAATACAAGGCAGAGAGTACTCAATTACTAGTAGCCTTATATTAGAAGAGGAGAGAATGGTGAACGTACAGCTGTGAGCCTGTGACTAACAACCTTTGCTATTCATTAGCTAATGGAAGCACAATGAACAAAAGAATGTATAGAGAGACTTGATCTGATATGCTTTCTGCAAGAGTTATGGAAGTTGACCATGGGGTTCCTTAAAGACTTACTGCTTCTGCTTATCATCTCTTAGCAATATCTGCTCAATAATAAACTTACACAAACAACAAAGCTGGAAACAATGAATATAATGCATAAACTACATATAGTACGAATCAAAATATTAGCCAATATTTGAAATATCAGTCGATATATATTGGTAAGGACCTTCCAATACTGGAAAAATTATGACATATAGCCATATCAGCAATATATTATGATATATCAGCTAATATAAAAAATATCAAATAATATAAAAGTAACCAAATTTTTCCCTTCTTAGAAGCAAAAACCCATAGTTTTGTGGCCTTTTTGGGTTCAATTACCAATATGGGTGCCACCCTCAATTTTATAAAACTAGCTAAAACTATTAAAATATGTAAATAAATGATACAAATTGTTTAAAAGTTAAGTATATAACTATATTTTGAGGTGGTAATGGAAATTAAAAATGTTTGAGACCATGGCACCCCAAAATAATATGGCCACGAATGATACCAATATTTTAATCCCTGATGTTTTGGTTATTAAGCAGTAAGTGGCACAACTTAGAATAAATTGAGGCAATTTATTTTCAAGCACACATACAATGGCAGCAGCACATTTTTATTGATTGTGTTATGGATATAATTCTTCCACTAGCAACCACACTAAGGGAAAAATTCTCTTACACAGAAATTTACCATATACCATCCTTTTCACGTATGTGATCTGACCCTGTTCCAAAGCTTTCTTCCCCACAAATTGACAACTTCTCAGAATCCATCAGATTCCCAAAGAACTTCCAGCCAGTGGGAACCTGAACCAAAGGACCGTCCATCGTCAGGGAGCTGAATAGCTACAAAAGCCTTTTTGTTTTTGTGTAGACCATGATTTAGACTACTGCCATCTTAGGAAGTGCGTAAACCTCAAAGAAAGGAAGATCAAGTTTTTCAGCAACACGATCAAGAGCACCACTTGTTGGCATAGATCGTGCCAAACCCTGTAAATGTTGAAAGACAGCAAGCATTTACACAAGTCTTAAGGATTCCATAGAAGAAACAAATAAAACTTCACATGGAAAGGCACATAATTTTCACCTTAATGCCACTGTGGAAGTATGGAATGGCTGCCTGTGCATTTGCTGCAATTATTGCAACTGAATCCGACGGGGTAACAAAGAAACTCTGACCTAGAATCATGTTTCTGTCGCCATCACCTGGATCATAAAAATTCCACAATTTACATAATTTTGTTTCTCTGTCAAACTGGTTGATTCAACGTTATTTACCTTAAAGAACAATAATACAAAAAAGAATCTAATAGCTTTTCATAGAACTACTGCAATCCCACAGCACAAGCAATTTGATACTTCTGCGTTAAATATTGAAGAGGAAAAGAAAAGCCCGTCCGCACTGGAGCATGCAACTTCATGAACCAAACTCAAGAATCACATTGCAGCTTAAGAAGTCCTATTCTCACCATGAGTGATCCTATTTCTGTGTTTTCAAATATCTCAGATAAACAAACAGTAAAAACCTTTGCAAACTGAAATCTCCTGCTGGAAATTGAGATCATACCATCACTTGCAGCTCCAAAATCAGGTGCATTCTCTCCATACATTATGTCAACCAAATCTTTAGCATAACTGTTTCAATGCAAGCCCAAATTTGATTATACTTCTGCAAATGACCAACTATGTATCAAGATTCCAGTGTTACAGCCATACGTGAGGTTAGGATCTGGATGACCATGACCGAAATCTTCTAGAGGAATCCCATTTAATATTGAGTCCTAAATGAGATTTGAATAATCAGGAAGTTCCCTCATGGCTGAAATAAAATCATTAATTTGATGGTCCATTTGAATGACATACCGGGCTAGCTGCCAGCTTCTCAACAAAGATTGGTTTACCATAAGCACCTGTAACTGCATGCATGGCATCATATGTAAACCTGAGACAAAAAGTACAAGATTCAAAGTAAAATATTTAAAATCCATATTATAATTAGGCCAGGAGATAGACAGATTATACTAAAGTCTGCATTGAAAGGTAAATCCCTACAACTTCTATGTTGTTTTCTTACTATAATCAGTTTGGATAATTGACACTCTTTTATTTGATAGGAAAAATCAACAGACTCAACAGAAGATATTTCAGTAAATCAAGGTTGTTGTGAGAAAGGCTTCGTCAAAACCTTCACACCACTTCACAATATCAATGGTAATGAAGACTGGCAGTCCAAAATTTGCCAACTAAGCCACATTATACCCAAGAAAAATAAAGAGTGGAAGGGCCAGCGAAAGGAAAAAGTAGACGGGAAGGAGCTTTGTAGGGGGAGGAAAATGATAATTTAAAAGGATACAAAGAAAGAGGAAAGTGAAAATTAAGGACAACTGAACTATCAAAAACAGCAGCACAAGCATATTGTGTTTTGTCAGAGAACACATGTTCACACCTGAAATACGATCGTGACAGAAGACTTCTAATAAGCTGGAAATCAAAAACCCTCTGTGAACAACAGAAAGAAAAAACAAGAGGAAAAATAAATCAGCTTCTTCTGTGCATAGATTGGCATAGCTCCTAAAGGACAATTTTAGTTTCTTTATATTTCTGCATCACCTCCATCAGGTCCATGTAGTCACCAACTGGGTCAACCACTTCAACACTGAAATTTCCAAATGTTGTAACCCCAACACAAGATAGGTCAACATCGGGAATGTCTGCCATCTTAATTTCAGAAATCTGTAATTTATCAAAAACAGAAAAATAAATCAAAAACATAAAATAAATCACCTGCTGAAAACACATCAAATAATTTATATTTTATTTGAAAAAAACACCTAGAGTCACAAGGTGGCCTGTACCCAAAACAGAAGAGATGTGATAATCACTCGTGCCTAAAAATAAGAACACAGCGTAACCACATTCTAACAATTTACTGTAACTTTTTAAAGTTTTTGTTACAGTATACTCAAAATCATTCCCCCTCTCTCTCAAAAGTGTTTCATCTGTCATTATTTTCAAAGCTTTAACATATGAGCTTCTTATATTTCCAGTGGAATGCCCAGTTTGAACTGTTTTTAGCATATGAACAGAGACAACAATTGTCATCAGGATGTTACCATAAAATACAAACGACATGCCAAGTATAGAGGACTAATAGTAACCAAATAAACAAACATCTTTAAAGAAAACGTTGCTTAAACCCATGAAAATCTAAATGGGGCAAATAGATGCTTCTATGCAGAAACAAAGATGTAAACAATTGAAACTTTGATAAATGTAACAATATTATAGATCTAGATATTCAGGTATAAATTATCACCATTCAAATGTACATATAGTAAAAAAAAACTACAGAAATATAGAGAATACATAATATGGTGACACAAGAAAAACTATTGAACAAACCGCTCAAAGAAAAACCCTCTGGGCATTGAATTGTCAACTTAAAATCCATTCTGTGAGAGGAAATCTTACAGACCAATGAGCAAACATACTATCTCCTAGCTAGCTGACACAAGACACGTGACTATCTAAGGTTTTCCTTTGATCTATAAACCATAACTACCCGGACACCGTTTGGTATATCCGAGTAGATCTCTAGTTGACTGAGTTCTTCTAATCACAAACAACATCTCAACAACAACAAAGATCTCTCAAAATAATGGTAGTCCTCCCAAATCCCAAGGGATGCACACTTGGGCTTTCAAAACAAAGTACTGTCCCACTCCTTTTCAGATGTGTCTACTCTCCATTCTCAGAAGGAGATTAAGGCCTTTAAAATCAGAAGGTAGCTCCCAGTTGAAGCAGTTGAGCATAGTAGAAAGTCGGTTGATAACTAATTTTCACATGACATTGCACAAAATTACTCTACCACACTCCAACTAGTTTATGTCATGCAATCATCATGCTGATCAGCTTAGCTAATTTGTAGCTTGAGTGAAAATCAAGAGACTCTCATGCGAATCAACTCCAGAAATTTGTAGTTTGAGCACACAAACACGCGACCATCGATCTCCCAGATGCAAATCAGCTCAAGCAGCAAAAGGAACTAAGCAATGAAATTTCACTTGACCGAAAGACATGTGAACATCGGCACATCGTGCAAAAATACCCTAAACAATTTCACGTGAGCAACCTTGAGCAAAAATCCTTTGTTTCAAACTTAGCCAAATACAGCCCAAAACATAGACCAATAACACACATGACTAAATAAATATAAGAGACTCAGTGAACAACACAGTTTGAATATTGCCAACATAAAAAATTGATCTAACAATCTTGCTTGAGTAAGTTCAGATTTTAAATCCCACACCAAAACTTTCTAAGCTTCAAACTAAATTCAATCAAAATTAATGGAAGTGTGATATATTAATATGAATGTAGCATGTGTGTAAGATGATACATACAGACAATGTATTCCCATAAATCTTGTCAGTGATAGATTCAGGTGCAGGTTGCCCACTGCTGTAGTTGAACTGAAGCAATGGAAACAATTGCATTTGGATGAGAAAGTAACAACAAAATCTGAAGAGAGAGCCAGAGAGAGAGAGAGAGACTGCCACATTATACAGTGGCATAACGTTCAGCACTTCAGGAGACAGGGTGAGAAATATACTAGTGCACTACCCACGTCAAGATAAAGCTTTGCCCATAAAAAACAACCCTCCAGATTCAACGCCACAAGATGATGCTTTCTAAGATGCCAGGGTTGTCAGGGAAGGAGATGTTTACTGGTGTTTTGTACATCATGAATTGGTTCAGGAATTAAACATTTTATTGAAATCTCTTGCTGCTGCCGCCCACCCAAACAAGAGAGAATAATTTTTTCATCAGAAAAGGTTAGTGGCTACCATTAACCATATCTCTAGTATGTCATCTATTGAAGAATATTTTCCTCAATACCATGCCTACGACACTAATCATGTCAGGCTGCTCTTCATTTGCCGATAAAGCTTAACAGTATTGATAAAGGATAAGTCAGCAAACAGCTTGTTATCCAGAAAAACACATTTAAGGACAAGCAGCTTCCAGGTGTTGAAACTTTTAAGAGATAAAATAAACAATTTTTTCAAAAATTTTAAGAGGAAGTAAACACTGCTATTGCAATTTTAAGAGGAGCTAAAATATCAAGTATGAAATTTCAAGCACAGCTTAACAGAGCCCTGAACATTTGATGCATACAAGTGTGGCAGCAAATTACCTTGAAAGATCACATGTGATGCAAATTACCTTTATACCCCAATCATACTCAGGTCCGCCAGGATTATGGCTTGCACTCATTATAAAGCCACCATTTGCCTGAAGAAGCATTAGTACAATTATTGTTTTATTGTGTGAAGAATGAGAAAATATTACAGTACTTACCTTCCTCTTCCGGATTACAGCAGACACTGCAGGTGTTGACATGATACCATCCCTGCAATCATGCAATTCGGTCATTCTTCATGAAATAAGAAATAGCACATGATGCGTGCTCCATGGCCGTATCATGGTAATCGGCGGCGAGATTGTGAGAATGGAGGCGGAGAGGGAGTTCTGGCAGAGGAAATGACGGAGGAGAGTCGAGGGAGAGAGATAACAAGAAAGAGGGAGACAGGGAGAGAGAGGAAGAAGCGAAGAGAAAGAGAGGACAAGGGCAGAGAGAAGCAGAGACAGAAAATGAGTAGATTCCTTTCTCCAATTATACACAGTAAACGCATATATAACCAGCACTAACCGAAGCATGTGGAAAAACTAACAAAATAAAATGACAGATAGAAAATGATCATGAATGAAGGGGAAAGGGCATATCTGCCACCATGTG
>JAOVVI020009614.1:0-11608 GCA_028571085.2 Nepenthes alata
AGGCGTACCCATCACTTATAAATAATAAATACGTTGGTAAGGTCTCAAAAGGTTATTTTATTTCTAATGATGAAATTAAAATATGTTATTTATAATAATATATTATTATTCTCCATTTAATATAAATAAATAAATTAACTATATTATAATAATTTAAAATATCATCGTAACCAAAATATTTTATCATTAATATATATTTTGACTTATCAGTATTAAGTATATAGGTATAATCAAAAAAAATTTATTTAATTTATAATAATAAAATTAAATTTAAATTTGACTCAAAAATTTATTAAATTTAGCTCAGATACATTAAATACATACTTCTAGTAGAAGTATATATAACTTAATATCAGATAGATTCTTTAATACTCAAATTAATAATTTTTCTCAAAAAAATAGTAACATTTAAAAAAAAAAAGGATAAGTGTCGAGTCTTTCTGAGTACGAAGGACGATGATCTATTTGATATATATTTCTGTAGGTGTTTATATGACTTATATAACCTGTTCTCATTCTTGGTGGAGAATCTGTATTTATAGTTTTGGTTTTAATTGGTTGATCAGTTTGAAATCATCATCTATAATATAAAGAGCTATATTATATTAGATGTCAGTCATTACCATCATTATGTAACCGTTATTTTAATTGATTTCGTAATCGTCTGATCATTAACACTTGACATTTATTTGGTTATAACCGAATCGGGTTATTGAATTGTAACAGTTTATCAAGATTTAACACATTATTTATTATTCTGTTGGGCCATTACTTTCATTGGTCTTAGATACTCTTTGCCGTAGCATTTGAATCCTATTTTCAAGTTGGATGGGCAATTCGTGCTTGGCCCATACCCAACAAGCTTATAGTTTAATTATTAATTTTTATTTTTAAGGTTTATTTTTTACACTTTGATGCATATCAAAAATTCGGATTGTCCTACGGGTCAGGGGCCGCAAATCGGATCTTATTGTTGATCGATCTGACGCGGATCCACCTCCATAGTCTTAAATCTGAGTCCTGTGCAACACAACTGAAAACTAACGGTCAGAGGTCGACGAAAATTGTTCCCACCGTAAACCCTCCGACGCTCAAGTCAGAAATCTTTCCAAGAATATAGAAAGATAAATGAAATGTGTATATTTGATGGGTGGAGTGTTTTGTGAAAGTTATGCTTCCAATAATAGAGAAAGAGAATCTCTTCTTTTTGGATCCCTGGCTTGAGATGTCTTTTTGGGATGTAGATCTGGACGGAGCACAAAACAAATCCAAGCCTTCTGGCCATTTTGGCCGTTTCTCTCCCTTTTCCTCCTCTTGGAGATTTTTGGAGGTTTTCTCTCTTTTTACAGTTTTTTACCCCCCTTTCTTTCTCTTTGGATGATGTCTACATATAGACGACGCCCATAGTTAACCGCCATAGTTAACCGCCATAGTTAACCGCTCGTCACACTTATCCGTAACCAACCGTCGAAGATAACTGTCATTGGATTAGATAAAGTGATTTTGAACGATTTTCTTGGGTCGAATTTTACTGAACTCATCATACTTATTTTATGAAAACAACAATGTTTCTAAAAAAATTAACATATGAAAATTTTCCAAAATAAAAAAATAAAAAAAAGGAATTTCAAAATTGTTAACGTCGATTGTATGATATTATATGTTTTATTATAAATTAGTTAGCATAATTTTCAAATATTACATGTTATACACATAATGTTATTTTCTTCAAATGATCAACCTTCTTCAAAAAAAAATTTAAAAATGTTACATAATACAGAAATAAAGCTAAAAAGATCTGAAATATAAAGGTTAAAAACAGCATTAAAAATAATAATATTTTAATATTTTTGTCTGTATAAATTTATCCAAAGATGATCTTTGAACCAAAAAAAACCGGGAGAAAAATAACGAACGAAAAAAACAAAGGAGCTAAGTGAAAATGAGAATTCTGCACTGCTCCACACCGTGAGGGAAAAGATGGCAGCTTCACCTTGCTGCATCCTTCACCTTCCCCAGGGTTGATCCCTGGAAAGAGGGTTCCTGTAATTGCTTCCCAATTTCCATGGCTTTTGGTGATTCTGATCAACGGCTTACGGCTGTGAACACATCCGGATTTTACCAATCTCAGATGATCTCAATCGCTCACTTCAACCGTCCATTCCAAAATTGTAGCGCTGGTGTTTAAACCTTAATCCAGCTCTAAAAACCTCTGCCGCCTCCATGAACTTCTTCTCATGCTGAATGCAAAGGGAGCAAACCCAAGCTCGTTTCATACAAGATTTTAATCAGTCAGCCTTCATTTTTCTTTCTTGTTTGCTTGTTTGTTTGGGTCTGCCGGCTTCAACTGCACAGCTGGAACGGCCTGAACATAGGGCAATCCGGAAGGGACAATGTGGTGTATATTCGCTGACGATTGCCCAGGAAGTTGATCAGGATGTGAAATTCCTTGCAGTGGAGGCCCACCTTTCGCACTGCTAGCAGCAGCGGCTGCCGCAGTAACTGTCTTTGCAGGATCGGAGATGGTGGTGCTCACAAGACTAGCAGGTGTGAGCAACGGCACCATCCCACTTGAAGCTGTCAAAGCATGGCCTTGGGGATGCTGCAGAGGCGGCACTTCAGATCGATGTCTTTGGAGATGATACCCACTAGCAGCTGACGCAGCTGAGGATGCATTTGCACTATGCGGTGCTTGAGCCTGCATGTAAGCATGAGAGAAGAATATCTGGGCATGATGTATGGATTGCTTGGATAATTGCGGTTGCAGCTGCTGCTGTGACTGTGATGCAGTGATATGGGGGCTGCCAAGGATTGAGGGAGCGTTCCTTCCAACAATGGGAGACGGCTTCTGGCTAGATGCTGATGGTGAGTTCTTCCTCTGCTGTGAAGGCAATGTGGATGACTGGCCTGCTTTGTTGACTGTGGATGTTGTCCGAGGGCTTCCACCAGCACTCTTAGATACTGAAGATGTTGACAGAGAGCCAACCATCATAGGTGGAGAAGGTGCCTGATGGCTGCTGGGCGCTTGATGTCCTTGTGGTACAGTTGAGGATTTTGGATTAGCCCCAAAAGATATCTGAGTGGTTTGACCTTGTTGGGGTCTACTTTGCTGCTGGGGATGGCTCTTCATAACAGCAGAGGTGGTTGTCGCTGCAGATGGGGAAGAAGCTTGAGATGTGGCCGGTCTCAAAGAACTCATCCATGGAGGAGACTGTGCTGGATTGATACTGTTTTGAACAAGAGGTGGAGTATAACCAGGTAAAGAAGTTGGAAATTTGGAAGCCATGGCAGATGATTTTGACACATGATCACCAAAGACATTTCCATTACTTGTTGCAGTGGTTTTACTCCTCGAGGCTGCAAATTGCTGCTGCTTTTGAAGCTCAATTGTCTGCTGCTGTTGAAAATTAGCAGCAGTGGAATTGCTTATAGCATTTGGCACAGAAGAACGGGGCACACGGACTGTGCCAGGTACAAGGTTAAGACTTCGAGCCGAGCTATCGACAACATTGTTCCCCGTAATTGCTGCTGCAATTGACGTATCAGACAAATCAGATCTCGCAAAGGTAATGGACTGCCCAACTGAGGCAGATGCCCTCAATGCCATGGCCTTCCTCTCACCTTCCACACTGGAAGAATCAACACCTCCGGCTTTCCCATCTTCAGAAGGACGATATTTCTTTTTCTGCTGGGCAGACTGAGCTGCAGCTGCAGCAGCCATTCTCTGATAGTTGTTCCGGGCAGCCTCTGGGAGGCTCTGAAGAACAGCATGATTCCGCCCCATGGTGGAAATGTCAAGGCCAGGGGCTGTATTACTGATGGAAGCAAATGACACGGCAAAAGCCGGAGGAGTTAGAGACTCAATTCCAGACTTCGTGGCTTGGTGCCTTTGATGCTGCTGCTGCTGCTTCTTATCACCCTGATTGACGCTGGCAGTGCCACCACCAAGTGTTGCAGTGGGTGTCAACAAAGAAAAATTTGACGGATGATAGGGCATTGCAATGTTCTGACCAAAGACACTCATATTTGACCGAGATGCATGGCTATCAGCAGTTGACGGGCTATCCGCACTGCCAATTTCATGCTGTGTTGGCTGTGATGCCCGATTTTTAGGTGCAGGTAACATTTGCGAGCTTGGATTTGTGCTCCCTCCATTGGGAACACTTCCTTTAGGCCTTTGTTGCTGATTCTGCAAATGCCTCTGTGATGATGATGCAGCAGTAGAAATGCTAGTATTCTGATAACCCTGTTGTAGTTGCAGTGATTGGCAATGTGGTAATTGCTGCTGCTGCAGCTGTGAAGGATGCAGCATTTGTGATGAATAGAAAGAACCATTAAAGAAAGGCATCGCCTGGGCATGGCTTTCTCGGTAAGGAGGTGCAGCTCCAACATGTGAAGGAATAGGAAATGGATAAGGACTGTTTCCCAATATTGCCAAGTACTGAGTTTCATTGGCAGGCATATTTGGGAAGTTGAAGCTCATTCCTGGTGAAACTGCTGCTGTTTCTGCAGTTGAGATCGTTAATGGAGCTGAACTAGCCATGCTTGTTGAAGCAGCACTGCCAGTTGTGGCTGCTGATTTCATGGAAACGGGGTGACCAGAGGCACTGGCTGCAGCTGCCGCTTGGTGGCCAAAGGGGAAGATGAACGCAGGGCCATGCTGAAATCCAGGCCCAGAAACATGAGTCAACTCGTATCTCTCAAGCAGAAAACAAAAATTCAATTCCAAAAAGTTCAAGAGCTCATCAAATTTTACAACAAAAAAATAAAAAAACACAAAAACAGGAACTAAATAATTAGTTACCTACCAAAATGTTACTCGGAGCTCCAGGAGGTAGGCTCTGCTGAAGCAAGAACTGCTTTTTCTGGGTACCATCAACACTGTTGGCGTCCAGAGAACCTTTATCCTTGACAACAGGTATGCCTGAGCAGAATACGTGCGGCTGCTCTTTGTCCTGAAGACGGTTGATGTTCCTCCCGGCAACATTTCCATGCATATCAGCCGAAGGTGCCACATTGAGGTTGTTGGGTTTGGCCCCGAACGAAGGCATAGAGGCGGCTGCTGCCGGCCAAAAAGTGTTCACCTTCATAAATTGCTGGTGGCACTGTATGTTCTTAGCTATATAACAGTGGGTCACACACCTCTTCCGCTGGGACTCAGAGAAAAGAAAATGCGGAGACGGGGCAATTGCAGATTGAAGTTAGCCAATGAAATCGGACGCCCTAGGCATTTGTGCCTAACACTACTGTCAATTGTAAGACTGGTTAAATAAATACCTGAATTGCTGGGACAGCCATGCTGCTTCCATCCATGGATACGACTCCTTGCAAAGGTGCAGCATATCTGCTTGCAACAACTGTGTTACTTCCCAGAAATGAAGAATCTAGAGACAATGAAAGAAACAAAGGGAGAAAATCAATTCGACCGTACCCCATGGGTGGAGGCCCACCAGGCCATCCGGCAGCAGCAACTGACATTTGCAATTTTAATGAGATGGATTGAGCTACCATAAAGACGAAAAAAAATTACCACATCACTGTACCCAAAAATAACCAAAACATTAGCGAAATGGAAACAAAATCTCAGAAACTTACCAGTTTTATCCGGGTTCAAATCATCTCTTGAGGTCGTCTTTGGCAGCTGATGGTTCAATTTGCTATCATCAACACCCAGGCGTGTGCCACCCTTAACCACATCATGTTGAAGATCATTATTATTATGCCTGTTGAGACTAAACTTATCGGAATCGGCTACCTCAGCTATTGGCTTGACCGTTGTCTGCTCAACATCTTCAGCGTTCAGTTTATCATCTCCCTTCACTGCCTTATCTTCAGTAGGCTTTGGCTTTGTTCCCTGTAAAAGCACAAACGAAAATTTGACCAAGTCAGGGAAAAAGATATTACGGTACTTTAATCAATCACAAGATAAGTTACCAAAGCTGGGACCACTCACCGCCTTCTCATCCGCAACCATAGACTTCTGAGCATCCTCCGCTCCTCCGTAATTCATCTCCCCTAGCCTTCCTGGTGACAATCTTAACTGCGGCAGAGCCTGGAAATCGCCCGGTAAAATATGTACAGTACAGAAATTAATGCATTTATACATCAAGGGAAACAAATATATATATATATAAACAAAAGTCAGATCCTAACCATCAGATCTATGTCGAACTCGTCATCTCTATGATTTTCCTTATCGACAACACCGAAGCTGCACAATAATCCGATTTCATTAGCACACAAATTATGAGAAAAATATCAAGAGTTTCAACACTTACGATTTAGTATTCGACAAACAGACACGATTATCAGCCGATTCCATTAGGGAAGTGGATTGTGCGTCTTCTACTTTCACTGTCACCCCATCTCTGCTCGCTGATTCTACTACCAAAGGCTTTGCATCTGCCTGGATACCTCCGTGCTCAGGCTTCGCCTGCTCCGACTGAGGTCCCAAAGCCGCCGGAGTCCCATGTAAATTCATCAAATCGTTCAAAACTCCGCCATTTTCAACCGCAAGAACCGAATTCTTCTGAAAACTGGGTGGGGGACCATCACGTTTTGGAGCAGAATCTGCTTCTATCTTCGGAACCGGCGAAACAGGATTACACCGTGCAACAAAAACTCGTGGATTTTCATCGTGATAGATCGCCGGATGTCTCTTTCTCGTCGGAGCTGCAAGACCGGCTATGATTACATGACTATCTGTTGAATTAAATTTAAGGAAAATAAATCGACAAGATTGTAGACTTTAAAGAAACTCACCAACTTCGCACAAGGGAGGTGTGGAAGAGATCGAATTCTGCGGTAAAACGGAATAAGGTTGAGGGAGGACGGAAGGTGAATTGGACACTGGAGAGGTTACTCTAGATTTCGAATCGCTGCTGGATTTGTTAGTCCCCCTGAAATCGACCTCAGGTGAATCGTTTGACGTCACTTCCTGCTTCGAAGGGCCTTGGGATTGCCTCATCAGCCCATATAGCACCTCTGCGACTTCGATTTCTATCTCTTCCTGGATTGAGGACGACGATTTAGAAGATGATTTCGGCGGCCTCTGCTTCGGTCCATCAGGCTTCAGCAACAAGCATAGTGAATCAAGAACCAGAAATTGGGGGTAGAAACAAGAAAAAAGAGAGATGAGGGGCTACTAACAATTTTCTTTTTCAAAGAAGCATTGGAGGAAGATGGAGACATAGGAACCGGCGAAGGAGATGCCACCGGCGGCGCAGATTGCATGGTTAGGCTGACCGGTGATGAGGAAGCTTGTAGATGGAATTGCTCTCCTGTTCCACCAGCGGTAGTCCAGCACTCATGTGACTTCTTCGTCGACGCTGTAAAGTGAAAGGTAACCATAAACGAGAAAAATAACGCAAACGGAAGCTCTCTCGACACAAACTAAACCGATTGGGATTTTTTCCCCAATCAATTTACAAACCTGATCGAGCTTTCCTCGGAACTGAAACTCCAATAACTTCATCGGCGGCCTTCCACGTGGGCGGCGGCAGGAGAACCTTAGCCGCCGGCGGATAATTTCTCCGATGGTTCGTCAACGAGGATGTCACGGAGGATAACGACGCCGGATTGGGCGGAATATACCGTGCCGGTCCATCGTCTGGATCCTCTTCATCCTCGTCGTTGACGCTCTCCTCCGAACTATCTTCTTCGCCATCTTCCCGGTTACTCGCATTAATAAATTTGTCTCCTCTCCGCCGCTTGCTCTTTCCGGACCGATCTCGGTCGCGGACTCTCTCCCTGTCTCTATCTCGGTCCTTCCTGCTCATTCTATCTCTCAATCTCGCCGTTTCTTGCAATTCCACCAGTCCGTCATCCTCTGCACAGAAAAATAGAGTAGAATCGTTTAGTACTCCCGATTAAAACGGTGCAGTAATAGGTCAATGTGAGATAGATCTGGAACCTGGTGAGTCTCTCACACTGCTAGTTCTGTGCCGACGTCTCGACACGCCGTTTGTGGTCACCATAGTCGCTCTTCTATCTTCTTTGTTCCTGTCCATCGTTTCTTTAATCAGCTACTCATCTTTCATGGTTTCTCCACGGCTACCAGAATTGTTAGCGAAGCAGCCGCCAAGAAACTACAGATTGGGAGATATCTCCCGCTAATTAATGAATTTTCGATAAGAAAGAGACCGAAAGATCTTACCTTCCGATTGTCTATCCCTCTCCCTCCCCCTCTTTGCCTCGTTACTCGAGTCTTCTCCTCCTTTCGGTTCTCTTCTCCCTGTCCCTCCCCCGCCTCTCGCTTCTCCCTCTCCTGGTTGTCTCTTCTGCGCTCTCAATCTCAATCTCAAACTCATCCTCTTCTTTTCGGGTATATCGCTCTCGCCAAAGCCCACACACCCTTTTGCAAGTGGAGGGCCAGGATCAACTTCTGCACATGTTCCCCATCCGTCACCGTTAATCCTACGGCACCTCTAACGGCCACAGCCACCAGTTTCCGACTTGGCAAAATGACAGCCGTTCGATCGTGTCAGATGAATGCTATTTAAAAGTCATTACTCTACCTCCACGTGTCACCCACTTTTTCCTCCTCGTAAGCTTCCACGTTCATTCACCAATGGCTAACCGATACCTCAAATCATTTAATTTATTGAAATTTTTTTATTCGGTTATTTACCCACATAATCATTTTTTTTTATATTTACTTATTTATAAATGTATTTATATTAAATTTATAAAAAATAAATATAAATTTTATTTTTCTCAACTTCGATAAGTCCAGAAAAAACAAAATACCTAATATTGCACAGCGACCAACAAGGGGGGGGGGGGAAACCCCTTCGACTTACCGTGAGTGTACTGACATGGGTGACTGGGAACCGGCGATTGTGGGTGGCAATGGGCCCTGTTTAAATGGAAAGCTGACTATTACAACGCATCTAGGTGACCGCACAAAATATCCCCCTCCTCCCCATCTAATTTATTTTCTACCTTCACAAATATTCCACTTTTTTTTTCCAAATTAACTTTACTATTGTTTTTTAATTATTTAATGAAAACATATTAACTTATTTATCCATTGCATGAGCTTATTAATATTATAATTTAATAAAATATATATATAATTATGTATACTAGAATATATTAAAAACCCTATTCGATCACTGATTGATGAAAAATTCTCACACATTGATCAATCAATCAATCATTTATGTCGAATATGTCCCGTTTCTAAATACATTAAAAGTTAAATATATTTAATTAAATTTAAATAAAAAAATATTTAAATTTTATTTTATATTTTTAATTATATTAAAATATTTAATTATAATTCATAAAATTAAGATTATAGTATTTTGATTCAAATTTTATATTGAGTGATTATTATTTTAAATAAATATTGATTCAAATTTCATCAAGTATATGACCAATAATGAATAACATTTAATTATTATTTAAAATTTTATTTTATGTATATATTATTTATTAAAATATATATATTTTAAAAATAAATATATTTAATTATCTGTCAACGTCTCTGTTCATTATGTATATTAATAATTATATAATTTTATAATCTGTTGGATTATATAATTCGGACAGTACAGTGTTTGATATTACGTTGAATTTTAAATCATAATATAATAATATTATTATCATTATTTTATATTATCAATGAAATATTAATTAATATTCCAGTTTCTTCAATTATATAATATTAGTTGATTTGAAAACGACGTGGCGGAGTTCATTAAAGAAATATTTTTATTATAAAAACATTTTTTAAAAAAATCCAGCTACGTAGACTAAACCATACTAGCTTTCAGGTGCGTGAATTTCGCCGCTCATCTGGACCGTTGCGTGCGACTCGATCAACGGCTCATATTCGCGTACAAATTAGGAGAGAGAAGGCAAATAAAAAAAAAGCTCTCCCGGTCACGGAACTTCCAAACGAAGCGTGGGACCCACGCATCTAGAATTATTTCCATGCATTGGCACATTCTTCGACGAATTATATATTACATTTTTTAAAAATATTAAAATATATCTATTATTTTATTAAATATTAATATATAAAATAATCGGATATTATTTCATGATGACATTGAATATTAAAGAAAACAAAAAAATATCAATATTAAAATAAAAGAAATAATTAAATTATTTAATAATAATATCATTATTATTATATGTCGTATACTTTATCCTATTGTTCACGTTCGTGGATGTAGCAGCTTTGGTGACGTGTCAATCGTAGTCAACTTTTTACGGCGGGGGTTAAAAGGTCCGACCAAACAAAAACTCACTGAAAAAACTGTCCAAAATATTATAAATTTTATACAAAAAAAAATATTAAAAATATTTATCGGTAAATTCAACAAAAAATATTTTTATAATTATTAAAAGAATAGTCTTATTTTTAAAATCTAATGTTATTTTTAGAAGTTGATTTATGACTTATTATTTGAGCTTTCATAATAATTATAAATTTTTATTTAAACATGATATTATTATGGGCGGTGGATCTGCCGTAGATCGCCAACCATGATGCCACTGATCCTACGGTCGGCAAAAATTACAACTGACTTGATGGCATTTGGATGAGTATAGACATTATTTTTTTATCTTAAAATATTATTATTTTATTTAAGAAACAATTTATAGGATTTTTTTGATATGTTAGCCGGCATTAGATGCTATTTATTTATTTGGCTTATATTTCATTGTTGATTATTGAGAAAATATTATAGCATTAAAAATATTAATAAATATTAAAAAGATATTATGACATTAAATAATAGGCTTTGTTTTCAAAATTAGGGTTAGAGTATTGAAATCCAAAGTTCATAAACTTATAAGCATTATCTAATTGCTAAATTATCGTCTTAATTTAAATCCTTCCCAATCTATATACCCTAATTTTGAGTAAATATTTCTTATACCTAATTAAGTAAGAGTTTTTCCAAATTTATTATTTATAATTTAGTTTTAAAATTTAAAATATATTTTGATGCATCCCTAGATCCAAATTTTGAATAAATTTGGGTCAATTGGATCGTCTGAATCCAACCCCGCTTACCAAGTTTAGATCATACACATTATTATAGCAAATAAGAGGTCAGGCGTCGATGAGTAATTATTCCACTGAATATATTTTGACGCTCAAATTAATAATCGGCCTTCGAACTTTTAATAGTGTAAGGATAAATGCAATTAATGAAAAGATAAAAAGTGTTTGAGATGAGGGTTTGATTGTCGACGTGAGAAACTTTTCTGCAGCTCGTGAGGAGTACGGTCTCTCAATACTATATTCGTAAGGAACGTAATGAGAGAGGGAGAGAGTTAAAGTTCTATAAGCGTGAGAGTTTAAAGAACTGTCAAAATACTACGTAAGCTTATGAGAGCTTTTTAGTAGATAAGTGAGCCTCTATAATTTGAGGCTTCTATACTCTTTATTTAGAATCTATGCTGCACAATTCTCATCTCTGTATCTGCAACTATATCGATCTCTTGTTCTCATTTGAATTAAATTTTTACAATCGGAGCCCAAAAATCTATATTATTGAAATTGGAATAATATATATTTATAAGCAACATCATCTCCTTTTATTTCTTATATATTGAACCCTTTTTAAATTGCATTTTTAGGGCAAGT
>JAOVVI020009615.1:0-13499 GCA_028571085.2 Nepenthes alata
CCCTTCCGTCGAGGAGTGCTTTCCGAAACCCAAGCGGCTGATAGAAAAACAAGAACAGTTGTGGGCACCAGGATTCGGTGAACAGAGCAATAAGCTGAGAATGTGGATCACCGTGACATAGGTTGAGTAGGGGAGCATGGTAGGCATCCGAAATTTTGAGTATCTAGAATGCCTCATACCACACACCTATAGGATCAACAGTCCAGTACAATGCAACCCAAGTATACCAACAAAATTTATCCCGCAATGGAGAAACTAATTTATCTTCTAGCAGTTGGATTGTAGTGATACAAACTCCAATTGCATTGTAAATTTGGGGCCCTGAGTTTGGGAATATAATCGGAACAGAGTCGTCCGCACCCATCATACATAAAAAGTGTGGGACCTTATATGGATAACCTGGTGTGAACCGTTCATCCCACATTCTGGACGTGGGCTATTTCAGCATATGTAAATTTCTATATTGGCAATTCAGGGGAAGGGTATTTGACCACAGTTGACACAAGATTGCCAGAGAGCGTGGGAAGTAATAGGTGTTGAGAACTTACTCGACTGGCATCCACGTTTTCCTCAACTAATTTTTCCATACCGAAGGCTTTCGATATCGTCACAAGCGTCAACCATAGGAACTCACGACTCGGTGATCCCGCTAGGGTGTGAACTGGGTGCTTGCAGGGCGGTAGGCAGTGGAGATGTGAGAAAATGGTTTGAACAGTTTGGGATAAAATATCGGAGGTGAAAGTCGTGAATGGTGACAGAGGTGGAAGAACGGGGAGAATTGTGGATGACACTGTTGGTCATTCAATTCGGGTAAGTGAGAGTGGGATTTCATTGAGGGGTTACTAGATGTGTGCCATGGTGGAAAAAGAGCTAGGGATGTAGTCGACTTGTGGTTATATGGATACAACGAAGGGAGCAATTTCAGGTTGAGGTAAATGAAGATGAAGAGCGATTATGGTGTCTAGTGGTGCTGGTATCATTCTGGGTGAAGCTTGGGGTGGGGTTTGCGGCGACGGTTGTAGAATCTCGATCGAAGGCGCCATGAACAAATTGGCAGTTGAGGGCAATGCGAGAGGATGAACAATAACTATTGGAGAAGCCATGAATAGTGAAGGATTCGCTGGCAAAAGAGTTTTTTGCTCAAGTCTTGTGAGCGATTGACAGATTTCGGCCATGGAATGCTGGATTTGTGCCGTGGTGAAAGCCATAGAGGAAATGTTTGCGACGAGTCTGCCTATAACCCGCCAGAAGTCCTTCATCACGTTTGCAAGCTTGACGATGAAAGTTTCAAGTGCGTTAAGCACTTGTTCTTCATTCATCAGCGCCATTTTCTCTGTCTGGTCTCAATGAAAGCACCAATGATATGTATATGACTGCAATAACATGCAAGCAGCGAAATAACAGATGAGAATAGATGATGATGGGAAGAGAAATCAGAAGAAGGGGAATGGGAGTTCGGTAGGGAATCGAGAGAGAAATGACAGAGAGAAGGAAGGAGGTTTGAGAATGCTGCTGCAAGAGAGAGAGAGATAAGACAATAAGAAATGAGAAGCAAGTGTAATTCCCTCTTTCCCCCATCTATAGTAATGGGCTTCTTAAAACAGTGAAGGGCAACGCCCGTGGGCCCACAAAAATAGAAAACAAACATGGTTGAGGGGTTGGGAGACCTATGCTGGGACACAAAAACAGAAAAGGAGTTGGGGCACGTGCAGGAAAAATAAAACAATATGCAGTATTCAGTAATATTATCCGAGCAGTTCATCTTCTGGTCGAAGCTAGTGAGTGAGCTTTTGAGGATGTATCGAAGAATTTGTAACATTTACTATATTAATAAATGAATGAATTAAGCATCTAAATAGCTTATCAATCTCAAGCTATATTTGTATGTAATTTTTATCCTTGTGGAGATATTAACATTTTTAATTTAAGCAGTTTGATAATTACCTCAAACTTGGCATAAAATTTATGTTGGGATTCTCTCTTTTGAAGCTTCAGTTAAAAAAAAAACACTTTAAAAATGTACAACTGAAAAGATTTTTTTTAAAAAAAATTATCCAAAATAGCTTGTAGAAAAATCATTGGTTTTATTTTTACAAAAACAAAAATCTTTTTTAATTTTAATTTTAAAATATCAATATTCATTAACTTAATACTTAAAAAATAACTATTTAGATAACTTTTTAAAAATTTTAAATCTCATCAATTACATATTTTATGGGGAGCCCTAATCTAACGATTGGACATGCCACACTGCAAACTATTCATATATCTGTACTTACAAGAATAGATATATAAACAAATATTATATCATTTGAGATATTTCAATGGTGATTAATGAGTGTCGCCTAAATATTTCATTCAAATTATTCACATGACAGCCCTGTGATCTTAAAACAAGAAAAAAAAAAAAAAAGAACATTAACTTTCATTCATATTTAGACAAAACCTCCAAAACGCCATCATCAAACCACTCAATTATCCATTGCATTGAACAGATCAGACAAAAGAAATTTACATATTCAATCAACACAAACTCATTCTCTATTCAAACAAGTTTTCAAGAGTATCAGTAGCACACTCACAAGTTGCCTATGTTACCTAGCACAGTAATCTCAATCCGAGATCTGGCTTGGCTTCTAATAGCAAAATAAAAACTGCATGGAAGAATGAAACTGATGCACGAGTGCTAACCCGACATGCTGTAGTCGTCTGCCTGTTGGTAGGGATTGTAGCTTCCGGGCATTTCCAGCTTCCCGATCAAATGATCGATTCCTGCATGTACTGCACACCGACGAAAAAAGAAGACCGAGATATAAACAATAGGATGGGGAAAAGCAAGAAGAAATACCAGGAATTTGAGCATTTATAAAGAATTTCTACAAACACAGTGCTCGAGTATTATCAGCCTGAGATCAACATGTCTAGGAGAAAATAACAGCAGCAAAGTCTTATATCCTAACAAGTGGTCAGATATATATATTAGCTTTCATCATTCAACTCAATTTTATATAATATCCTTCGAAATTACTAGTAATTCTAAATCAATTTACATCACATTACTTCAATTTTTCCTTTACATTTTCTTTTCTTTTCTCCAATAATAACTAGCACAACTTCATATATGGCTTCTTCATTTGGATCACATTTTAAATGTTCGAATCATGTTAAACATCGTTTCCTCATCTTAATGTCTATAATGTACAACTTTTAAGCATTTATATCATTATTCCTTATCTAAATTTTAAATAAGACTCCACTCAGTTATCTTACCACTTTGTTTCCCATATCTCATTTTTACCACCACAATGACTCTGAAGTTTTAACAACAATGACCAATAATTTTCTTAAAACAACAAATCCATTGCTCATTGGATAACTATGTATCACACAAGAGTAACACTATTTTACTATAGATATACAAAATAATGACGCAACATCTACTATACGGACCCACTTAATAGAAAAAACAATAAAAAAGATACTGCTTAACCTGTGTCACATTATTATTTTTAATTTTATAGTAAATTTATAATAGTAGTAGTATTTTTCATCACAAATACTGTCTATCCATATTAAGTGTAGTCTAGTACCTCCTCACAAGATAGCATATATGCAACCCCACATTGTGGTTGGCTGTATCCTTCTCAATGCTCTTAGATGTAAGATCCGACAACAAAATTTGCTACCAATTAATTCAGCCTGAAGCAACAGACTTTTTGAAAAAATACTTGAGCGGGCCCATCAAAATGATCACAGAATATAAAAACCCAGGAACCAGGACTGCTATCAGAACTTAATCTCCATGGCAATGGGTCCTCTTTGCTCAAAAAAATGAAACTAGATTCAGTGAAAACAGTCAAACGATAGCTGCTACTATTACCACGTATCTGACGGTAAAAAACAATAGTAATTAAGGACAAAACATGATGAAATAATGTGGGTTGAACCACTAGAAATGATGTGATTGCTCAATTTAAAAGCATGATGGTTATTGTAGTCCAAGTACTCGGCTCCAGATGACTGTTATGACATATACACAAGCCAACAACATCAGCCTTTGCCAACCAAAGTTGAAGCTGAGTTATAGGATGACATTTGTGCATGAAAAGAAATATCGACTGATATATTTCAATTTTAGGCCTCACAATATTAATATTTTCTGATATCGCAATAAAGACCGTGATATATCTTCATATCGGTCAACACATCTAATATTTGCTAATATATAGGCTAATATCGGCCAATATTTGCCTCCGGTTCCAATCCACATAAAAATTTGAATCCAATACTTCAATTAATAATACATATCATCTAACCAATACCAATATGACTACAAAAAAATACTGATATTTTTATCCATGCATTTGAAGATATAACAACCTGCATGAGATTGGTCTTAGCTCTAGGAAAAATACTTACTCATGTCTCAAATAATTTTATCGCACATTATCTTATTTGTCTCATGAAATAAAATAAGACAACTCTCCCTAACTAAGAAGCACCAAAATTTTTCCCATACTAGCACGTCGGTATGCGACATGTGTAGGAACATTTCATTATTCTTTGATAACTCCAACATGCACCGAGATGTTTTTGACATGTTGAGTTATTTTGTAGCATTCAAAAAAAATTTATAGCCATTTGATAATTTAGAAATAATTAAAAAATTTAAACCTTCATTGTCTTTTTGTTTTCCATTGTGTGAGTAATCTTATAAAACAATTCACTTATATTGGTACACCTTTATTTGGTTCTTTCTATAAAATCTTTTAGATAATAAAATAAAAAATATTTATTTTTTATCGATAATTTAGTATAAAATAATATATTTAATCATTTATATTTTCACATCTATAAATAAACTAAGTTTTAGTAGCATGTGGTGTCCTTGTTTGAAAAACAAAGTGTTAGTGTGGCTGACGAGTTGTCTTTGTCCCACATTCATGTTTCTTAGCCCCCAAATATATGAAAGTAAACCAAATTCAGAGAGTTCATAAGATGATGCTAATGTGCAAGTGTATAATCATACTTGAGCTCTGCAGAATGCTTCCATAGAAAGATGGTTGTCCCAAACTCTGAGAGGGTTTTGAGCAGCCATTTGATGGGAGTACAAGCTCCAGTTTGTCAGTTTGCGGATCCACGGAAAGCATCTCAGAGCTAATCTCCCGGCTCTGGAAGCTGAGATCCTCAGCGCCTGGAGTAGAGCTCGCTTGCAACTTCAAATTCTCAGGCTCCCTCTTCTTTTCCTTGGGTGATTCAGCATCTGTCTCCACCTCCGATTCAGCATTGCTTGGTGCGGTATTTGGCTGCTTCCGTTTTGATCTAGCCCGCCTGTTCTGGAACCAATTGTAGACATTTGTTTCGGAAATCTGTCCGTGTAGAGACAATTCAGCAGTTATATCCTTGATTTTCTGTTTGCTCGGAATTCCCAAGCCTTTATCAAAGATGCGCTCCAGAATTTGAAGCTGCGTAGGCGTTGGAGTCCACCGTTGTCGGGAAGTAATTTTGTGCCCAGCAGATGTCACTAACGGATCCCAGTACAGATTTCCAAGCCTGACTCCTGAATTAGCAAAGTAACAATAAAAGGAAAATAGGATTTAGCACTTCCAAAAAGAAAATCCGGACAAGACATACAGCATTCTAGAACAAAAAATCACAATTAAATATTACCAATTAGAAAAGTAACAATTTAAAGAAAATATGATTTAGTATTTCGGAACAGCAAATCCCACAAGAGGGTATAAGCATTCTAGAACAAAAAACCACAATTGAATAAGGAAAATAGGATTTATCATTTCTGAAGAGAAAATCTTGACAAAAGTATAATGTTGGATTTTTCATTCATATTTATGACGTCAATAGTAATATGTAATAGACTAATATAAAAAATAATTATATAATAAATGAATCAATATCAGTCCCTAATAGGTATCTATTATCATGTTCATACGTATTTTAGGCAGAAGTATAGCACCTGAAAGTGCCTATAGAGCGCTCATGCATAGTTAAAGCAAAAAATTAGTGTCTATAGTGTTAGGATCACTCCCGTGTAGAAGTCCATAGGACTTAATCAGAGCACAAATATGCTGGAAGGAAGAAATTTCGGTCAACGAAATTGACCGGAGTCAACTCTTCCGGTCAATATGTTGACCGTCATAAGTTGTGAGTCGTCTGAAGAAGTGGGACGGGCTAATTCGACCAGTCAACAATGTGGTTGACTGACTAATGTGAAGCGACGGACAACAGAGTTAACATGCCATATTTGGGAGTTCTGAAAGACTGTCAAAGCCAAAAAGTGTACAGTTGACCTACTCTTCTGGATGGTTGATGGAAGTCATTCTCGAGACTCCAAAGACTAACCAGCCTGCAGAAGCAGGCACGCGCCGCCTGCTGCAGGACCAGGCATACGCATGCAAGCGGGCCTTGGAAGTTGAACACGAACCACTGAGCTATGGTGATAGCCGTGTGTATATGTATGTACACTTGTACACTTGACACATAGCACGAAGAAGAAGAAGTAGGAGAAGACACCGGCTAAGATTGAGTGAGAGTGTAACAGATGAGAGAAAGAAAAATAACGAGAGCTGTGAGAGAAACAAGTGTGAGAATCTTGATTATTTTGCTCTGTTCTTATTTTCGCCTCCTGTAACCTTCTTATATTTAGTGATTCTTAGTGGACTTAGTGTCCCGTGGTTTTTCCCTTGATTCATAAGGGTTTTCCACGTAAAATTTAATGTTCATTTTTCTTCTCTACTCTCAACTTTACAGTGCTCATTGTGTCCTATTAGTTGGCCGTCCATTCCGGCCAACAGGTGAAAACTGTTCCTATAATTTGGCAAGTAGGCCGCCCATTGCCCGCCAACACTGAAATGCACCTATTGCAGCGCTCTTACGTGCCTGTGTGTCTAGGTGGTACCTAATGTGTGCCTGACTAAAGCTCATGCGTCAATCTGAGTATATAAAAAGCCTTTTGTGCAGATTCTATCATTTTGCAAGGGAAAAAAGAGGAGAGAGAAAAAGAGAAGTGAGAAAGAAGAAGAAGAAGAAAAAGAAGAGAAGGAGAAGGAAAGAGGTTTTGGAGTTATTTCGTATTAGATCTACTAAATTTAATATTTAAGGTAAATATATCTAAACTTATTCTTTAATTTATTTCTAAAATCTTTTTAATTTTACTTACAATTTTTATTATACTGTACATACAAGTTATCTTCTATACTCATTTTTCAAATATTATTGCATACACATGTATTTCACCAAATGTTTTGAGTTTTTGTTTATTTTTATCAAATATTTGAAAAATTCGTTTATTTTTCACTAAAAGTTTGGATATTTGGAGGATTATATTCATTTATGAAATTATGGTGAAGAAAAATAAAATATTTGTGCATATGACATTGCATGTGACATCCATGCAAACGTTTAGTGAGGACTTGATTTTGTTATTTGATCCAAGTTTGTACTTTTTTTAGTGGATAAAAAAATTTTGTATATTTGTTATAGAGTCCTCCGATTATTTTTGTTGATAACCATTATAAGGAATTGATGGCATAAATTTGAAGATGTTTTAATATATTAAATACACATGAAAAATACACCTATCATCTATGGGTAAAAAAAAATATAATATTTAACCCCATCTATAGAGAGTAATATATAGAAGGCTCGCATACCGGTCTTAAATAATAGTATAATGACCTAAGATTATCAAAAATATGAGTAACCCATTCTTTAAAGTTGGCATTCTGATTAATCAGTGTGCGTCACCAGTCATAAGTTCTCGGGATTTAACTTGCATCATATTTAAGTTTTGAAATATTTTAGCCTTCTAAATTTTGTAGGTTTTAATATGATTTTGAATTGCATGATTTCATGGATGTATATTATATTTTGAATTTCTGATGATTTCGTATAATTTGAATATTCATATATATAATGAACTGTTTATATGAAATCATAATTTGGAATGTGTTCCATGGAAAGTTTGACATATCGGGTTTTATATATATTTTATGATTTTCTGTTCTTCCATATGTTTTATTAATATGTATTTGTATATCATATATATATATATATATATATGTATATATATATATATATTTGTTGAGTATTAGGCTCATGATTTACGATGTTTTTCTAATTTTTCCAAATTAGCGAGCCATGGATACTTACAAGATGTTAACGGAGGATTAATGAAATTTTTTTGTGTGTAATTTGTAGATTTTGAGAATTTTTGTTTAGAATCTTATGTATTGGATAATGTAAATTCAAAGTTATCCTCAATTTGTTATTTTGGAACATGGTATCAAATAGATATTTTGTACAGCTTTATTTTACAATATATTGGGTAATTAGTCAGATATATTTTCTATAGAGATTTTGGGTTTGAGCAGGTATTTATATTATTTGAAAACTGAACGGGGTCTAATTCAGTAACTTCTTGTATCTACTGCTAAGTTTACGATTTATCATGTTGTTTATGGTCTAATTTGTATCGTCCGACCCGGCTTGGGTTATTTAGGTTTAATTATTATTTTGATGTTATTATTATTATTGTTATTTGCTCATATTGGAATCATGACAAATGGGTATAAGCAATCCAGAACAAAAAATCACAATTGAATATTACTAAATTAGCAAAGAAGCAATCTAAGGACAATAGGATTTAGCATTTAGGAAGAGAAATCCGGACAAGAGGGTATAAGCATTCTAGAACAAAAAATACAATTGAATATTACTGAATTAGCAAAGCAACAATCCAGGGAAAATAAGATTTAGCATTTCGGAAGAGAAAATCCAGACAAGAGGCCATAAGGATTCTACAACAAAACGTCACAATTGAATATAACAGCGGCAAAATGGAATATGCCCACCAATATTATGGCATCTTAATCATGTTAATCAATTCCCCAGGTCACAAGCATTTTTTACATGAATTCTCAATCTACAAGAGATATATGATGCTCGACAGCACAAATTAATTAATTTCCTTATAAAACAATCTGTGGCTTGCACCAAATTTGCATCATCCTTCTTCATCTTTTCTCTCCCAGCAAGGTCTAGTATATCTAGCGGATAGAGGACGGGAAGTAACGATTTACATGGCAATGCACAGAGGCAATATACATGAACAAGTTGGCGTTGATATCCCCAGACATTAAGCCATCATCAAGAAGGGCAGCAAGTAGTTTATTTTATGACAACTTTAGAAGTTGTCAGATCATTTTGGTGAAAGTGGCAACAATATTATATCGATTTTTTTTTTCAAAAGAAAAAGGGGGGAAATTCATGAACTCACGATTAATTATCCGAAGTTAGTAAGTGCAAATAATATCACGCCCAATTGAACTGTATAATCAATTAGAAATTGAAATTTGAAATTTAATGGAAGTTCAACCAGTAATATCACCTTTCTTAGAAGGGACTGATCGTTCCAATTCCAAATCAATCTATGCACGGAATCCCAGAACTAAAATAGAAGAAGGAATTCTTGAGTAATTAATGATCCAATTTTAAGCACAAAACACAGAACATTCCAACGCTTCATGCAAATTCAACCGATGATCATTTTCTGCAACCTTCAAAGGAAAAGGAAACCCCCAAGTCGTAAGCAGAATAAGAAAAAGCACCCTCTTGCCCGTCTGCCTCAAGTACTTTAAATATAACAAAGTGGAAGGGAAGATTTCATTATCATTTCAAGGATCAAGAGTGAGAGAAACTGGAAAAGATAGTTGTTTCACATAACTATATTTAATAATTTATTAAAATAATTAAATTTTATAATATCATACATTTTAATTATACTTTTATTAGAAAATTTATTTCCTTAATAAGGTCCAATAATGGCTTTTGGGGACTCTATTCCTCTAAAAGAGGGTATTCAACCCCTAACAACTATATCCATATATTAATCTAATGGTTGTATTATGTTTTTTTTTTAAAAAAAAAAGTTGTTAAGTTTTTTTTTTAAAGAATATCAATCATTCAATATTAATCTGGCTAAAAAAATTAAATCAATCTATCCCTTAAAAAGGTAGAGATCTCAAACCCTGATAGTGAGCATCAAGCTAATTGAGAAATTGGTGCTCTACCATCAATGGATGATAAATTTAATCCTTCCAAATTATAGTTATCTAATCAATATTAAATGGCTAAAATTTAAACAAAAAAAACTAAGTAGCCTTTTTTAAAAAAAAAAAAGATAATAGTATAATCATTCAATTAATATATAATTGAGAGAAATTGAATCAATCCCTCCTTTAAATGGATAGGGTTCCAGAAGGCCATCGACGTGTGTGGTTTTAAAAGGAGCATTTTTCTGAAACTACAAGAGGGAGGTTTTGCAAAAGCGGTTGATTATCCTCTTACATTTTCTAAATTAGTTTGTGATGGAAAATTAAAGCACTATTTTACACACATTTTCTGTAATTTGCATCATTGTGACCAGAGACGGGAGAGAAACCGTAGAGTTGTTTTTTTGGAAAAAGAACCCAAGTCTGAATTTGTATAAATCCGTGCCTTTGGTGATGAAATAATACAAAATGTTTCGACTCGCAGTTTAAATGTCATGAAGTTTTACAGTAATTGATTAAGTTTCCACTTAAGGGATACGAAAAGAAAGAAACCCTAATATCCAGGCAACCCGCACATACAGTGCCCGAAAGTGGCATCTCATAAGCTCGACTGAATTGTCAAATAAGACAATAAGTGGAAATTAAAGTGCTAAATATAAAACCCCCAAAATAAATAGGGTAAGAAGGAATAATTTCAATCCAAAGACTGCAACTGCAGAGATAATAAGTGAATGGGGACATCCGAGAAATCGTCCTTAAAACTGAGGTATTAATCCATGTAAAAGAATAAATTCCAAAAGCAATAGGAAAGTACGATCAAGCAATTAATGCGACTGTAACGATGCGCACGGAAACAAGACAAAAATGGGGGGAAAGAGCTACCTACCAGCAAGATCTTGTTGGGCGGTAATAGCCTTGTGCATCTCGACGAGCTGTTCACAAATGGTGGCGTAGACAGCGATTTGCGTGCGGAGAATTTCGAGTTGCTCGTCAGTCATTACCTTTACGTACAAAACACCACCAACTCCGCCAGCTCCATTGCCTCCGTCAACGATGTCGTTGTTTTGGTGCTGGTGGTGGTTGGGCTCTAACTGCGGCAGCGGCAGAGGCGTAGGCGACTTGTTGTCCCATCCCATTTGCTCCTTCATCACTGAAACAAGCAACAACGAGTGTCTGCGGAGAGACAATGAAGGGGGAGAGCATTTTACTATAGCTGATCGTAATGTACGATAGTGCGTATTTTAGACAGCTTTTGAGGCTAATTGCAAATTTGCGCGGTATGAAAAATTAACCGAGCTCGGAAATATTTTAAATATAATTTTTAATTATATTTAAAATATTTTTAATATAATATTTAGTTTTTATTATTAACAGAATTTATATAAAATAAATAAATAAATATTTTCAAATTTTTTTCTGTAGTTATTCCTTCTAATGCTTTCCGTACTTATTTAGTTTGACTATTAAATTTTTATTTTATTTTATTTTAAAAGATCAAGTTGGATTAAGGGATACGTAATGAAAAATCCTAATATTTAAATTTTTATTTTCAGTATAATATTTAATTTTATCTATTATATTAATTATTCTATTATTTTTCTTCCTCTATGGGATAATGTTTTTATTTTTCCATTCGATGCTTAATATTTTATTTTTTTAAATTTAGTATAGTGTCATATTTTATTAATTAAGTATTAATTATTTTTTAAATAATTTACTCACAACATATTCAAAATAAGAGTTTCAACAACCTTGATAGGTACAGTATACCCAGCCTAACAAACCGTTTAAACCATTTATTTCAAACCACTGACGGTTATCTTTGGTGGTTGGCTATGAATAAGAATGACCGGCTGTTATCTTTGACGGTTAGCTTGGATAAGAATGATCATCCTCCAGCTATATAAAGACCCTCCAAGAGATCTCCCAAAAAAAGAACAAAAGAACATCCCTTCTAAGGCACACTTCTAAGCCGTCCATCAATAGTACGCATCCACGCTCATTCCACCACATATGCATCCTCCATTTATCTTTCTATATCTTGAAAAGGTATCTGACTTGAACGTTGGAGGTTTTACGGTGTGAGCAATTCTCGCCGACCTCTGACATCTCATTTTTAGTTGTGTTGCGAAGGGTTCAGGTTTGAAACTATGGAGAGCGAATCCACGTCAGATCGACCAGTAAAAAGATTTGATTTGTAGCCCCTAATCCATAAGATAACACATATTCCTAAAACGTAACAAACCTAAATAATTAAGATATTTTTTTCATAAGTCACTTTTCACTAAAATCTTTTAATAAGCTCAGCCATTTTATTATAGTCTAAAAGAATAGTTTCACTTCTGATTTATAAAATTATAAAAAAAAATCAATTAAAAATTTTGAAAAAAAATAATATTTATTTTTTATTTTCATAAAAATATAAAAAAATCAAATATATGATTAAATTAGTACTAAAAATTATAGCATTCTCTAGTGAGGGACAGTTTTCTTATATTATGTGATAAATTTTAAATTAAATAATTTATTTACAATAATTCGCTCGTAGCTTTTTTCCACGGGGCTGTCGGCCTGACTGGGCGGTGGTTGACCACCGAAAAATTTTGAAATCGACAAAAAAAAAAGGATATGTTTTGAAAATATTATTAAATAACATAATATTTATTACTTATTTCTTTTTATTTAATAAATAAATAGACGTATGATATTATTTAAAAAGGTGTTTAAATAATGTATTTTTAATAGTTTCCAAATGAAAAAAATTATCTTTAATTGTTTTGACTCTCCAATGGCTTTTTAATTTCTATTGCAATAATTAATATTTCTTTCTAATTTTCAAACTTAAACTCAACTAATTTATTTATTTATTTATTTTTCTATTATAATAAAAAAAGTCTGTTTGATTTAAAATTTTATAAGATATGATTAAAATATATGCTTAATACAATTAAATGTTATAAAATAATCAAAATTTTGAATTACTAAAATTATTTAATTGAGTATTGGAATTATAATTGGGTCAATTTGGTCTAGATTTTCATAATAGAACTTATATTTTTTGGATAGTTAGAATTTAACTAAGTATTTTCAATTTTCGGGAAAAAAATGAGTAATTAGATTTAATATAATGGGCCGTTATGTCTAAAATTAAAATTATAGAATTATTTAAATAATAAAATATTGTAGGAAATATTAAATACTAAGGATTTAGAACTATTGTATTAAATATATTAATATAATTAAGAAAGCATTAATTTTCAGGCTTCTACATATGTAGGATTAACGGCGTCTCGTGTGACAATGGCTCGAAGGAAATTATATCATTGTATTTCACGTCTTAATTTGTAATACTTGATTTTATAATTTAAATTATGACATCATAATTATTATAAATTAAATTAATATAAAAAATAATTATATAATAAAAAT
>JAOVVI020009617.1:0-10113 GCA_028571085.2 Nepenthes alata
ATCTTATATGTCACTGTGAACAATCATCCACCACCCGCCTCAAATGGCTAGGTCATTCTTAGAGGTATTGGTACTTGTAAGTTTGACAGGTGACCATATGATCTCATGATATTTGCCAGCTATAGTATACAAGTACCGAATCCAATTCACACAAATAATATTTTTATTACCCCATCGGATAACTCAAATTATGACTCGCACGTATTATCGTGATCATCTGATACACGCATCGTTGGGAACAGAATACTCATATCAACAAGAAGTCAAACCTAACACCACATCGATACGATATTTACTGATATTCCACGCAGTAGGTTCATAGGATTACAAGTATCCTTCAAATGACCTCAAGTTTCGAAATATAAATTTAGTATCGAAAAAGAGTAAACACATATTAAGGTGTCATAAACTCTTATTCGACTCGATAATTTAATATTTTTATACGTTCTCCTCAACCTAATAATAAAGTACAAATAAGATATATGCATGCAATAAAATTAACACGAAGAACAGGTTATCAAAAATTTAGAAAGAAAATCTAAAAATAAATAAATAATTGATCCGTGTTAAACATTTACCTAGTAAACCATGGTATTCTGAATTCAAGCTCTACACATAGGGAAAAAACCTACATTATTACATGTATATACCCTTTCATGTATATACTCACAGCCAAACACATGAAAATATCACAGCTAAAATATACAGGAGGACATTACTGCATGCACACACTGTAGCACAAACTTGCCGGTAACACACCACTGCCTGTTTGCTCACACAGCCATTGCCAACCATGTCTTCCAGATCCGTATACACGTACACACAGCACACACGCATCCTCACTCAAATAAATATAAACACACACCGCCAGTACATACATATATATAATTCTTACACGCATATACACGTACACCATTCATATAGTACGTCCACAAACGTATATGCTAATGTTATACTCACATATGATAATATATACATAAAATTATGCTCATCATATATTTATACATGCATATGTTCATACCCACCCGAGGACTCCCAACCTTTCCATTTACACACCCAAGTCCCAAACCAGTTCTCACCTTTGTCCAGTTATTGAAACTGCCAAACACCAAAAACAGAGAATGAAGCTCGATTTTTGAATGATTTTCATAGCCCAAGTTTAACAAAATCAGGAAGAAATACGGTGAAATTAGAGAGAGAAGTAGTAGATTGATTGCAAAATATGAAAGATTTACTTGCAAAACTAGGAGAATAACTTGCAAAATAAAATGGGAATTTTACTTGGTTGATTAGTCGTGGGGAACAACTGCAACGAGAAATAGCAGAGGAGTGAGTTATGAGGATGTGCCCGGCCGAGGGGGGCACACTAAATGGAGGATTGAGCTTCAATGGTGTACTTGGCTGAGGGGCGACTCATTAGGTGGAGGATTAAGCTTTGAGGGAGCATTTGGCTGATGGGCTACTCACTAGGCAGAGGACTGAGTACCGAGGGTGCTCTCGGTTGAGGGACAGTTCACCAGGTGGACGACTGAACTCCGAGAGTATACCCAACTAAGGGACAGCACTAAACTCCGAGAGTGCGCCCAATTGAGGGGCGATTTAGAGGCTCGCTTGCTGGAGTCGGCTTAGAGGTGCACCCGCAGAGAGACGATTAAGAAGTGCATCCGGCAGAGGGTGGTTTAGGGTTGAGCTCTGTAGATGGAGGGCTGGCCTTCTAGGTGGACGGTAGACCTCAAGAATGGTCCCCTAGACAAAGAGCTGGCAAACGCTTGGCCTATTGGCAGAGTTGCTACTGCTAACCGGAGTGCAACTACAAGCTGGACTGCTGCCACAAGCTGGAGTGCTAGATTAGGCTGGGGTGCTACTACAGGGTGAAGTGCATTAGGCCGACGTGCTGGATCATTCTGGCGTGCTGCCACAGGCCAGAGTGGATTAGCCGTGAGTGGACCAGGCCGGAGCAGATCAGGCCTGAGTGCTGGATCATGCCGGAACGCTGCCACAGGCCTGGGTGTTGCTTCAGGCTAGAGTGGATCAGGCGAAATGTCGGATCATTCTGATGCACTACCACAGGTCGGGGTACTGCAACAGGTTGGAGTGGATCAGGGCGGAGTGCTGGATCATGCCAACGCGCTACCAAAGGCCGGAGTGCTGGATCATGCCAGCGCACTGCCACAGGCTAGGGTGCTACTATTGGCTAGAGTGGATCAGGCTGGAGTGTCGAATCATGTCGGTGCACTACCATAGGCCTGGGTGCTGCTATAGGCCGGAGTGGATCAGGCTAGAGTGTTGGATCATGCTGGCGGGCTACGATAGGTCGGAGCGGATTAGGCTAGGGTGCTGCTGCGGCCGAAGTAACTCTGACCACCGGAGTGCTTCTGAGCCTGGTTGAGTGAGAGATGGAGCGTTGGAGTCAGCCTGGGCCGGCTGAGCGGGAGATGAGCATCAAATTTGATCTAAACCGACTGAAGAGAACCCAAGTAGGACTGGACAATCGTGGTGTTGGGGTCAAAAGACCCGGATCGACCAGATCTGGCAGCAGCGGAAAACCTAAACCCCCCGTCATCGACAACCACCATTTAGTAGAAACAAGGAACAAGGGATGCACGGTATTTTTTACATGGAAACCCCTTCCCAACCGAAGAAAAAAAATCACGGGACACAAAGTTCACAAATAAATTCACTATATAAAATGGGTTATAAATTTCCGAGATGGAATATCTGCTACACATCCGAGAACAACAAATAAAAATATCACTGGAGTAAACGAAAAACACTCTCAACTCTTTTACTCTATATTTTTCTTTCTTCTCCTTCTCACTGGTGGTGCACTCCTCTCTATATTTTATAAGTATTGGTGAAACGGCAGCCCGTCGTTTCACCCCCGCACAAGGCGGCCGGTGCACAGTGCCCCTGGTGTTGTCTCCACACCAGCCGGTCACCTCAGACCTTCACCCGTCTTGACCATTTTTTCAGAAACTCATGATGCTCATATATATAGATGTCCTGGCTCCACCTAATCCCATCTATCCAACTGGTCATATGTCAGATAATAGGTGCCACGTCATTACCAATTGCCGAGCTTCCTGCAGGCCCATGCCCTGCAGACGGCGCATGCTCTGCACTGTGTAGACGCGTGCTCTGCAGCCCAACTGTCCATCTATCGATCAATCCTGAAAAGACATCTGTCCTCTGCCAGCTGCCCCTTTCCACAGTCTTCAGAGGCTCAGTTGTTCAGCCGGTCAACTTCTAGTTGACAGTCTCCTACTGCCATCCGGAGAACTTGACCGTTCTCCACGGCCATTCGGTCAACTTTTCTTGTTGACCGTCTTGCTATCAGTCTGTCGTCCTGCAGCACTCCTGTAGCCCTCGGACGGTCAACCTCCTGTTGACCGGATTCAGCTGGCCGTCCGTCGGTCAATCTCCATTGACCGTCCACTGTTCTCATCCGGTCAATGTCCCGTTGACCGAAAACAGTTCTTCGAATTTATTCTCCATAAATCCTCCGATGACAAACTAGTTTGTTGGGTTACCCACAAGGGAGTGACCAAACCCAATAAACTTTCCCTCATGACCTTATGGGGAACACCTTCGTCCTTTAACCGGTGACCGTCATCGCCTGCCTTCCGACAGCTTTCCCTCAACTGGAAATCCGGCATTGGCCTCTGCAGAATGATGTCTTCTTTCGCCCTATTGAACTTGGAGTACTCCAACTCTCCTTCAGTTTCTTCCCCGCTGTCAAATCATTCTGCCTTGCCTTTGTCACCTCAGCCCCGCCGTTGACCCTGCTGGCCCTGCCATTGGCCCTGGTGGTTTCGCCGTTGATCTGCTCAACTCCGCCCTTGGCCCTCCACCGTAGGCCCTGCTAGCTCCACCATTGGCTCTACACAGCTTCGCCGCCCCTTGCCCCCGCACAGCTCCATCCTTGCCCCTGCTGACTCCGCCGTACTTTTTCAGTTCCATCCAAGTCCACACTAAATGAAAAACTCCTCCACGATGACACCAAATGCACTGGTACCGAGAACGTGGCTTACTCAGCCCTTGTTCTTCAGACTTTGGGCCACGTCCTCGGATACCACTTCGATCACCACAAACCTCGGTGGCTCCACTTCTGCGGCACTACACTCGGCGGCTTCCCCTTGCGACGCTTTACTCTACTCCGACAATAGGTCAGCACCTCCGCAGGCAGCCCTTTTCGGTCAGCACCCTCCGTAAGTAGCCCTTTTCGGGCCTTGGACGATTAACCAGCTCTGATACCACTTGTTGGGGTCAAAAGACCCGGATCCACCAGATCCGGTAGTAGCAAAAAACTCAAACCCCCCGTCATCAACAGCCACCATTTAGTAGGAACAAGGGATGCATGGCATATTTTACGTGAAAATCCCTTCCCAACCGAAGAGAAAAAACTACGAGATACAAAGTCCATAAATAAATTCACTATATAAAATGGGTTACAAACCTCTGAGATGGAGTATCCCCTACAAACCCGAGAACAACAAAGAAAAATCTCACCGGAGTAAACGGAAAATACTCTCTACTCTTTTACTCCCTGTTTTTTTTTCTTCTTCTTCTCACTGGTGGTGCACTCCTCTCTACATTTTACAAGTATTGGTAAAATAGCAGCCCGCCGTTTTACCCCTGCACAAGACGGCCGGCACATAGCGCCCCTGATGTTGTCTCCACACCAGCCGGTAACCTCAGACCTTTACCGGTCTTGACCATTTCTCTAGAAGCTAATGGTGCTCATATATATAGACGTCCTGGCTTATCCTAATCTCATCTACCCAGTTGGTCATCTGTCAGATAATATGTGCCACGTCATCACCAATTCCTGAGCTTCCTCCATGCCCATGCCCAGCAGACGGCGCATGCTCTGCACTGTACAGACGCGTGCTCTGCAGCCCAACTGCCCACCTGTCGACCAATCCAGGAAAGACATATGTCCTCTGCCAGCTGTCCCTTTCTACAGTCTTCAGAGGCTCAGTTGCTCAGCTGGTCAACTTCTAGTTGACCGTCTCCTACTGCCATCCGGAGAACTTGACCTTTCTCCACAGCCATCCGGTCAACCTTTCTTGTTGACTGTCTTGCTATCAGTCCGCCATCCTACAGCACTCCTGTAGCCATCGGACGGTCAACCTCCTGTTGACCGAATTCAGCTGGCCGTCCGCCGCTCAATCTCAATTGACCGTCCACTGTTCTCCTCCGGTCAATGTCCCATTGACCAGAAATAGTTCTCCGAATTTATTCTCCACAAATCCTCTGATGACAAATTAGTTTGTTGGGTTACCCACAAGGGAGTGACCAGACCCAACACGTGGCCGGTGGATGGCCCTTGTGGCATGATTATTTGCCTTAGTAGTTCTTCTCCCCCTTCCTTTGTAGTTCGAGTTGATTTTTCTATTAAGTGAATAGGGCACCACGAACACAGAAGACGCTGGACGGCAACTTCTAGGGTGCTCAGTACTCTATTCTGATTAGGGGCGCTAAGCTCCATTAATGAAGGCCTCACAGGGACTCTTGCTTCCTCTACTCGAAGATGGGAGATCCAAGTGACACTGTTATGGAGCTCGACGGTCCTGTGTCTGGCCAAGGGCTTCAGGAAAACCTGGACTCCTTCAGTAAAGATCTTTATGGCCTATTTCTAACTGGGTTAAGGGAGGACACAAGAGCGTCTTCTGAGGAGTACACCCTCATGTCCGGATCTACTGAAAGGCTCTAGGTTGGCTTTCACGGTAGCCTCATTAAGCGCTATTGAAGGAGCTCCAGGCTCTACTCAGCAAGGACATAGGGGACCATTGAAGGGAGATCTCTATGCTCTGATTGGCCTGTGAGCAACTGAGAGGAGATGGTCGCCGTTTGAGGAGAGCTTTGTGCTCTGTTCGGTGAGCACATTTAAGTTCCATTGTGGAAGGACTTCGAGCCCTGTTTCAGGGACAGAGGAGCCGGAGCACTATTTGTGATATGTTTTGCTGACGGACAGAGAATTGGCGCAAGGATGCAAAGGCGCCACTTTTGCGTCTCTCCCCCTTGCCCTCTCTGCTGCGCCCTCTCTGCTGCTTTCCATTTTATTGACAGAAGTAATAAAAATTTTTTCGCCAGGAGGAGTTTGATTTTTCCGTTAAGAGGAATTTCTCTCACCAAAACAAAATATTATCGTGCCATAGCGAAGCTTCTCTCCTGTGCGTTGAGTTTTGGGCCCGCCTGTGATACTCGCCCCATTGGCAAATATTACATTAATTGTTTTTAAATAAAAATTCAAAAATAATTTTATATTTCAATATACAAAAAGTAAAGGTTATCATTTCTCTCCATTATCTGGGAATCTTGAATAAAATAAGTGGCTCAGGCAACACATCTGTCCTTGCTAAAGGCCAAGGATGGTCTGATGTGGGACATCACAGGGAGGCTACGAAACCTTAGCGTAGTCTATACTTTTCTGATACTAACCCCATATTCCGGAGAATGAGGTCATTGATATTACGATGGGATACTTATAACATAGTAACCATCGTTGATAATGATATCTGGGATATCATTGGCGAGGGGTATCGGAGATGGTATGAGCATGCTACGGATACAGCCTCCGGACGGACTATATGGGTAGTGGGGATACCATGGATATCAGGCAACCTTATGGTATTCACCCAACTGTCGGGGACGTAAATACGTGGCATTTGATTCACTATAGTAGAATAAGATCCAAGGAGATTCTTGTTATCTCGTACAGTTGTGACTTTTATTTGAGCTGATAATCAAATTCTTGTTATCTCGTACAATGAGTGGAGAGAAATGCTTATAATCTAGTGACCATCGTAGAAGATAATATCTGGGATATCATTGACGAGGGATATCAGAGGTGATATCGACATGCTACAGGTACAACCTCTGAGAGGACTGTAGAGATAGTTGGATACCATAGATAATCTCGTTGCATTACCCAACTGTTTGGGGCATAAATACGCGACCTTTGGTTCACTATGGTAGAATAAGGTCAATGAAGATTTTTGTCATTCATACAATTGTGACCTTATATTAAACTGATGATCGGATTCGATGGAATCCCTATTACTTTCTTGATATCGAGTTGTTTATATGACTTTGGGGTCTTTGACCCGACATGTTATTGAATCTCGGACAGTAGTTGATACATTACATATTATTATTAATTTTATTTATTATTTTATCATTTGAGATATTTTATTGTACTCATGTATTATTGATTATATTTACTTGTTGGGTATTCAACTCACTGTTATATTTTATTGGCTCAAAATTAGACAGGTTGATATCAGGAGAAGAAAGAGATCGGGTGACTATTGGGTAGCCACCAGAAAGAGGTGATATGAGAGACTGAGGCTTTCATAATAAAGATCTGAGATTTTGTTACGCTTGGATATTTATTAGAGTTTTAATTACGAGGAATTGATATTGTTATTTTTCTTTCAAGAAATTTATTATTGGTTTTATGGATATTTATTTAATGATATATTTATGATTGATTATTGATGGTGTTAAATGATAAAATTGAGTTCATTTAAGTTGCTTGATGATGTGTAATTGATGATTTCAGATTATTTACGATTTTTATCGTGATGGCCCAAGTCGGGTACGGGGATCCGAGCTCGAGTCGTTACATGACCATTGGTAAAAGTATGTGTACACAACATGAATTATCTTATCGTTCTACAAACAGAACAAGAGAAAGGGGTTAAATGCAACAATTCCTGATAGAATAGAAAAGTTCTTAGCAACTTACTCGAATATAAGACAGTCTAGCCGCCGCAACGGTAAGAGGCACGAAGGATGAAGTAGTTGGAGTGGATGCGTACTCCAACTAGGGCCGGTTTGACATAGAAGCCTCCTGGCGAGACGACACCGTGGTCTCCACCTCCTCGACACCACCCTCCAACCGAGACTCCCCTTGGAGGCCCACTCTGAGACCCTCTCTGGCCGACTCGCCTAAAAAGTCGGGCACCATCTGCTCCTTCAAAAAAGAAGCAGGGATCTCCTACTGGACCTCTAGTTGGGCCTCCTGCTGAACGACCGGATGGGCCTCCTCCTAGGCCACCCGAGGGCCTACCTGTTGAGCCTCCTATTGGGTTGCTTGTTGGGACTCTAGATGGGCCTCGTGATCTGCCCAGGCTGGTTCCCTAAACAATCCGACTTGTTCTCCTATTGTTGGCTTGCCAAAAACACCTACAAAAGCAGGGGGTCCACCGACAATAGCTACTCCAGTACCAACCTTAGTGTTGCTGGCATCTGATGGTGCAACAAGTAACAACCCTCTTGGCAGCTATCCAAGGCCCCGCATAAGCTCTGCCATGGGCAGGCCTTGGGCGGCGGAGGATGAAGACGACCTATGAGATGATGCAGCTCACCCTCGTGATGGACTTTCAAACGAATCTCTGATAAACAAGGTCCAAGTCTTCCTCTTGGGTTGGGTAGGCTAAGGGGGGATGGCTTCTATACCCATCATGGGGAGACCCTACCATGTCAGTGAAAATGCCTTAGAGGATAGGAGGTGGTCCTTCTTGAAATCATCCTGATTCCCTCAAATCAACACCGTTAGCAACTTGATGGACTTCGTCTCCTCCTACAAGTCCTTATCGGTGAAGGATGCCGTCATGTTACCCCAATCCTTGGAAAGGAGCCGGTCGGGAGATGCCATAATAAAAAAGAACCAGTTCCGCCAATTCTTGATAGAATCGGGGATGACCCCGCTTATGTGCAGATCTCGAGAAGACGTCGAGATTCGATCCCTACTCTGGTAGAACTAAAAAATTACCTTCACCGCCACCACAATTAGCGACCTCCCCAGGCAATGAAAATAATACACGCAGAGAGTATAAATACCTACTGGCATTGACACGATATATCACTATCTGGGCTCCGAGGGCCACCAGAATCACGCACGACTGCCCCAGGAGGGGGGAAGTGAAGGCCAGTCCACAGGTGTGCCTCATAGATGGTGACGAATCCCTCTAGAGGAGAATAGGCCATATCGCGCTCTTCTGGCACCACATACAAAATGGCAGTAGGAGTGTTGTATTGTAGATACAACATCTCAATGTCGATGGTAGTGAGAATGGAACGAATCATGTTGACTTCGGGGGCCATGAAAATAGAAAATAGCAAGTTGTAGAGAGATGAGAAAGAAAATGACTCGAGGAGAAGAAGAGTGGTGAAGCGAAGTGGTATAGTGACATCCTTTTATAGACGATGCTACTCGAATTTCAAAACAGCGGCTCAAAAAGGCGTGTGCATAATGGCTAGACATGTGGTAGGACGTGATGGGTCATAAGTCAGAATGACGCAACCTCGGAAGCCACTGTGCTCCACTACTCAAGGACACCAAATCTGCGGTGGGCAAATATGATGAATTCAAAGCCAAACTAACAGGGCAATGACCCATTCCGAATTTTGACTAGTTTGAATGGTCAACTACCATGTCCTTCTCTCGTTTAGTTTAACCGGTAAACAAACTAGTCCGGCTTCGGTTTCGGCCAACTAGCCAGCGATTCATTCTAGCTTTGGCTTTACTCGTCAATGATCCGATCCGACTCTGACTTGCCTAACTGGTCTGTGACCCAATCCAATACCCAGCCAGTCTAACTGGTCAACAATCCAGACCGACATATGGCCAGCATGACTAATCAGTAATCTACTCCAACGTCCCATCAATTTGACTGGATAGTGACCCGGTCCGATATTAAAAAAAAGAACACAAAAATAGCATGGGAAAAAATAATTGTAAGTTCCATTTATTTTCCTTGATAAGTTACGAGGCCTCCAGAGGCTAGTGTACAACAAAATGTGACAACGTGAAAAAGAGATACATGGAATTCAACCATAACGAACTCTCAGATAAGCATGCCACCAAAGGAAAAATCCCATGCAATAGATTGGACTATATAAAACAAGCAACGAAGCATGGCCCCTGAGAATATCACGTCAGGAATCAAAATAGGGGCTTGCCATGAAGGAAGGCCACAATCCAGAGGGAGCCAAAGGGTAAGGAAAATATTTCCCTTTGATAAGTAGGAAATAGCCTGAAAACTAGGAATTGGCACTGACCCTACCAGCAACAGGGTGAGATTGCAGATATATTTGTTTTCG
>JAOVVI020009618.1:0-13499 GCA_028571085.2 Nepenthes alata
TCCTTCAAGGTTCATTACCATTTACAAAGAGTACCTAAAAGTCGATTTGTGTACTCTGCTTGCAAAGGAACTAAGCAATATTCTGGGGGCTTTTGAGATTCCCGTGGCTTGCTTCCATCCAAATGCTCTCGATATCTTATTTCTTTGTGTGCCTTTTTTCGCACCAAGAAACTATATTTGGACACTTAGGGAGTGAAGCTAATATTTTGTTTCAACCAAGAGTATGATTGGATCTCTTCCACCCCTTGTTCAAAATTCAAAATAAGTGGGAAGAAAATAAGTGGGAAGAACCCTGACTTGGTGAAGGGTTGGAAGGATCACTTCTTCTTCTTAGCGGCTGACGCCGATTGGAGAATCTCAAACGAATGAGGTAGGATCAACAGTGCCTATGTTGGTGATGTTCTGAGGGGGGAAGAATGGATGGCTCGTGGGCTAATGAGGCTCATCGAAGAGAATGCCGCCAACTTGCGCCGCATCGGCCACTGGCTCTCTCAAGAGGCGTTTGACAAAGTCCAATGGGAGTTAAGGATGAATAACGACGAAGATGTCCCTAAAATGCCACTTCACCGACACAAAAGAAGGCGGAAACAGCCACTCACTCGTGATTCTCCCGAAAGTGTGGTTGGCCGGGTTGAGTCGTCCCCTTCACCCATTTCTATTTCCAAGGAGGTTCAAAAAATTGATGAAGCGTGTGCGAAGGCACCTCTTTCGGCTGTAGGAAAACTTTTGCGTGGACCAAGCTCCACACACTTTGCGGCTATCAATGATTCAGCCTTGTTGTTGAGGGTGGCGAGCCCCTGTCGGGTCTTGTTGTTGAAACAATCGACCCCTTGGATGGTGAATCGGGAGAGATGATTGATGCCCGGTAGCTGTGGGCACAGGGTCCCGATCTCTATCTCCTCATCGCTTGATGGTTCCATCTTCACTCCTCCCATTGTTTTTGTTGAGGAGGCTGCACGTGTTGACTACGTTGTCGAATATATGATGAGAAATAATCTAAGGAGCCGAGGCTGTCGAGGATGCGGAGCGGGAGGGCGGTGAGTTGCCTGGGAGGCTCGACACTGCCCCTTCTTCATCGGGCTGCTTGGACATGGCAGAGACACTTGTTGCTTCCGCTTTAAGAACGAGTGACCTCAAGATTTCTAAAATGGGCAAGCCCATCAGGCCTCCAACCCTGATTGAGTACGGTGTCTCTTTTGTAGGGGAGGAGCCTAGCGCCAACCAGGTGGTGGAAGTGTATGTAGGGAGCAACCTTGAGGTTGTCACGGTTAGACAGGCATTGTGCTCGGAGGCGGTGGCTTCTGAGGATCTCGAGGATTTGGATGCTTCATTCTCAGCTCCAGGTTTCGGTGCAACATCCCTACTGTGAAGGAGGTCCCCATTTGCTTCTTTGCCTGAGGCTTCATCGAGCTTGTCTTCTATGAAGCGGCAGCCTTTCATTGAGGTACGAGTCTTGCAACCTCTCATTTTATTGCCATCCTTGATTGATTGCTTACCTTGTGCTTGAATTCATAGGAGGTATTATGTTTGATGGAGGCTTGCTTGCGCCAGCGGGATGCCATGATGCACCAGCAGGACGCTAAGATCTTTTGCCTATTATAGACGTGTGTTGACTCTCGCATACTTGAGGAGACGTGTCTCAAAGCTGATGCCGCCCTTGCTGAGGCCCAACAGAGCCAAGATCGAGCCACGTCCCTCAATCGAGAGCTATCTGAATGGATTGCGAAGTCTCAAGAGTCTTCAGATAAGCTTTGGGAGGTTGAGCTACAACTCATTGATCTTTGGGGTCAGTGTGCCCAACTTTTGAAAGAGCTAAGGACCCGACTCCATCTTGGGGAGGTAGAACCTTTATTGGATGACAAATTCTGGGATGGTTTCTCTCCCTCTGTAGGTAGATCATGTCCCTATTCACTCCCGACTTTCCTTTGGGTACCTTGATCCAAGAAATGTTGAAGCTATGAGTCGTTCCAATCTATTTGATTTCTCGGAGTCAATCATTCACCACGTCCACCGCTCTGCTTCTTAGGAAAGTCACTTTGCCCGAGCTTAGGCGATTGGTCGCATCCTTGAGGTAGTCGGATGTTCCTCGTTGTACATTTTGACCATTTGATAAATCAACTAGACTATTTTAATCATTATCGCCCATGTCTCTCTGCTTATGCTAAGCTTTTTTATTTGCAGGTTAAGCGCTATTGTTTTCATCGTCGAGTTTAGCTTTGACGTATTGATTTAGTTGTGCTCATTCACGCGAGAGAAAGTTGTTGCACTTCGACTTTGTTGAGTGGTGCTCTTTCCTATGGGAGGACGTCATTGCATGTCTGCGGGTGAGCCTCATTAGGGATGATTGGATGTGGTCGTTGTAATTGTCAAGCTCTAGCAGAGTCTAGGCCATTGCCCGAATAAAATATCGGTGCTTGGTCCTATTAGTGGATGTCGTTGCTTTTTGTACGTTTGATCCTAATCCACCGACTATTTTTGATTGATGGTGTTCGTCCCCGTTGGAGGGAGTTGTCATACGCATATTGAAAAAAACCCATAGGGTTTGTTGCGACTGCCTATCTGGAGAGATCCCACTTTTGTCTACAAGTCCCCCAGGCCATGGTATTTGATCGTGCTCGGGTCACTCAATTGTTAAAACTGAGATTTTGGTCCTACTTCAGCAGATTTGGTTCACAGGTGAGGCATGTTCTCCCAACTTAAGGGTAGTTTAGGTCATTTGTTTTTATGCGATGACATGTAAGTATTCATATGCACAATAAAATGAACGAACAATTATTTTATTAATTTACACGTGGTACATAGTACAAAAAATTCGTGCGACGCACGTGGACTTACCTGTGTTTGGTGAGGAATTATTTATAGTATTTTCTTAGGTAGATAGTGTTCCATGTTCATGGGACCGGTTTATGGTTCTCGGTGGTGCATGGCATGTATGTCCCACTTTGGAGAATCGATGAAACAAGGAAAGTCCTTTCCCAATTCGTGGAGAGTTTGTTTCTGTTGGCACTCTTATCTATTGCCCCTGTACTCTATAAAATTAGGTCCCCCACCTAAAATCAGTATACTTTCATCTTATTATAATACTAAGTGATCCATTGTTGGTAAGCCATCGTGTACAATCTTGCCATGTTTATAGCTTCTTCAAGCAAGTCAAAATACTCTCTAAATTGGTGGGAGTAATTGAATGGGTTGAAGCTTTTGAACCTGAGATTGGGCAGTTCAATCTCCACTGGGATAACCGATTCAACCCCATAATATAAGCTAAAGTGTGTTTTGCGGGTAAGTTCCCTTGGCGTCATTCTATCAGACTACAATACGAAAGGGAGTTCATCCGCCTAAGAGCCCCTGGCGTCTTCTAGCTTCGTCTTCAATCCGTATAATAGCCTTTATTTCTTTACTTCCACTTACTCATTTGCTTGTAGATAGGCGACGAAAGTGTTAACCAACCCTATTGCCAAACTTGTATAGTATTTGTGAAGTATTTGCTGGTGAATTGGGTTTTATTGTTGGCCATTATGACTTTGGAAATCTCAAACCTGCATATGATATTTTATCGAACAAATTTTACTGCGTTTTATTCAATTATTCGTGCTAGCAGGGTGGCTTCAACCCATTTTATGAAATAGTCGATGCAACTATAATGAAGTTTTTTTGTCTGGATGCGATAGGCAATTGGCTGAGAATGTCGAGCTCCATTGTGCGAACGGCCACGACGACTGCAGGGCTTGCAATTTCGTGTGTGGTTTATGTGGAATAGCGCTATACACTAGGCAATTCTCGCATTTCTTCCCAAACTCTATAGCGTCTCACTTCATCGTCGGCCAGTAATAACTCTACCGCATGACTTTGAATGCAAGATTATTGCCCCCAATGTGTGACCCACAAATTCTAAGGTGTACCCCACTTAGCGCGTAATCAGTTTCTTTTGGCATGAGACACAATATGTAAGGGATGGAGTACTCTTGGCAGTATAGCCTCCCGTCCATGATGGTGTACCAGCCTATTATTTTCTTTACATGCTTGGCATCCTCTGGGTCCTCTAGTAGAACGCAATCGGTTAGGTGTCTTCTATATGGAGTTATCCAATTTTTTTCATTTGAGATCCATAGCACCTCTTGCACAGGCACCTCTATATTGGAGGTGGGGTGAAGTTATCGCATATCTTAGGCATATTGCTCGAGATTTCCTATTGTTGTCACTTTCACCAGCTGATTTGCTTTCCAATTGTCCTCCTTAAGGATATGGACTCTTGTACTTGTCAAATGTTTGGGTTATACTTTTTACTCTAGCGAGGTATCTTGCGAGCAGGGGTTAGACACATTAAAATTTTTTAGGTTCATTAAGTATTTTATCTCCGACCCGTTTGGAGTCTACAAAACCATACTTGCTCTGTTGCCTGATTGCATCGACAAACATCTACGTGTAATGTCTAGATTGGAGCTTCACTTCGCTAATGGCGTCTTTGCTTGAACCAAGAGTGACTAGAATCACGGTTGTTTTGACTATTAAACTCGTGAGGGTTTAACCTTTTATGGCTGGCCGAGATTAGAATTCAACGTCAAACTTTCCCAATTCAATGACTCATTTGATTAGTCGTTCGAATGTGTCAAGTTTTTACAAGATCTCCTTTAACGGTTGGTCAGTTAGGATGATGATTTTGTGTACTTGGAAATACAATCGTAGTTTCCTTGCGGAATAAACAAGCGCCAATGCAGTCCTTTCGATGGGTGAGTAACGCATCTCAGTGTCTATCAGAAATTTCCTGACATAATAGACCATTGTTGTGTCTCAGACTGCTGCTTGATTAGGATTAAGTTTAGCGTTATAACCGGGATTAAAAGGTACAATTATAGCTCCTCGTCTTCTCATGGTGACGTCAAGAGAAGGGGATTGGCGAGGTATTCCTTCAACTTTTGAAAGGCTTCTTGGCAATCTGCTGTCAATTGGAAACCGTTCACCTTTGTTCCTCTATGGGCCTTGAAGCTGCAAGTCTCTCGTTGAGCATCTAGACTTCGTTCACAGTTCGAGGTGGACACTTATTCATGATGGTTTTTATCTTCTCAGGGTCTACTTTGATCCCCTGGTGAGAGATGATAAAGCCCAAGAACTTTTTGAAAGATACTCTAAACGCACACTTAGTCAGATTCAACATCATCTGGTGCACCTAGAGCACTTTAAAGGTCACGTTGAGGTTGCGGATGTGGTTATCGGTAGTTTTACTTTTGATGAGCATGTCATTCACATATATCTCCATATTCTAGCCTATCTGTGCCTCAAATATCTTGTTCACTAGCCGTTGGTACGTGGCTCCCGTATTCTTCAGATTAAAGGGTATGACCTTATAATAGTACGTCCCCTAATCCATCATAAATGAGATGTGATTTTTCACAGACTCATCGGGATTTGATTATAACCCATGTAGGCATCTATGAAGTTGAACAGCTTATACTCAGATGTGGAGCCAACGAATAAGTCAATCATCGGTAGTGAGAAACTGTCCTTCGAACATGCCTTATTCATATTAGTAAAGTCGCCCCACATCTGTATTTCCCATTGTTCTTCTTGATGAGGATAATGTTTGACAACTAGTCTGAGCATTAGACCTACCTTAGAAAGCATGCATCGAGTAGCTTCTTTACTTCCCTGCATATGGCAATCAACTTTTCGATGTAGTGATTTCTCCGCTTTTACCTAACGGGCTTGTGATTAGGATTGAGACCCAATTGGCAGACAATTACTCTTATCGATATTTTTAACATGTCAGTGGGTGTTCATACGAAGACATTGGAATTTTTTCGAATGAAAGTTAATAGCTGGTAACGCAATTGTCCCATCAGTGAGCTCTCAATTTGTATACACCTCTTGGGCTCATTGGGATTTGGTCAGTTGACTCACCAGACTATGCCTATAGCAGTGTCGCTTCGTTTCAGAGGTCAAAGTCTTCAGTCGACTATTCGGGAGTCGCTTAGTTGACTTGGGACAAATAGTATGTCCATTCGGCGACCTAGTTGCCTAAAACCTCCCTGGCACTGCATGTTGTTAGAAACTTTATTTTCAAATAAAGGATCAACGTCACTGCCTCGAATGTAGTTAAGTAGGATTATCCCAGAATGGCATTGTTGACAAAGGGTAGGTCAACTACCAAGAATGTAAGCATATGAGATGCTATCTTTGGCTACGTTCCTAACGTAACTTCCAACTGGATGGTTCTTTAGATTAGGACGGGTTCATTATCCTGACCATACAGGGGTCCATCAACCAATTTCATTTGATTCCTTTCTAGTTTTGAGTTTAAAATAGGTATCAAGATATAGCAAATTCATTGAGCTTTTACTATCAATCAAGATTTGTTTTAATTGATAGTCAACCATACCGTCCAAAATGATTACAGATACAACAAGAGGGTCAAAAAGGGAAGTTGTTATATGATCAATACTAAAACTAACGATATCATTTCTACCTTCTACTCTCTGGCCCTTATTATTGGATGCCTTCCCCAGGTGGGCCAAAGTGTCGCTCCCAGATGGTCTCGTAGACACCCCATTGACAACCCTGACAGCAACCTAGTTTTGCGATTGCTGTGGAAACTCCAACTCGTCTTTTTCTGCATTGTTGAGAGCTTGCCCGGGGTCCCGTAATAATTTGGTCAGGTGCCTTTTCTGGATGAGAGCCTCAATTTCTTTCTATAGCGTCCGACAGTTTTCAGTACTATGACCTAGAGACCAATGGTAGAGGCAATACCTGGATTGGTCTCCTCCTACCGGGTTCTTTGGTGGTTTCATCTACTACAAGAATTTCTCGTCCTGAATCTATATGAGGATGTTAATCTGAGTGTTGTGCAAAAGGGTCAGGTTCATGGGTCTAAACTCCCTTCGAGCACCCAACTCAATCCTGTGCTACTTCAAGGGATCTTGAAAGTTGTTGTCTCCGTTTCTCTTCTTCCTGTTCATCGATCCCGATGGAGGTGGTATGTGCATTCTAGCTGCTTTGCTTCGTTAGCCTCCTTGGTGCCTATGTAGGCATGGATGTGGTCTCAACCTCTAGAAAAGTTTGAGAATCCTGATAGACTAGATGTTTGAGGAAATCATCTAACTCTAAAGTCACTATGAAAGCATTTAGCTTCACATCGTCAGTGAGTTTGGATATTTTTTGGGCCTTTGCAGTAAACCGAGCTAAGAAGCGCTTCAGACTTTTGCTCAGCCCTGGTCGAACACAGACATGTTGCGAATGCTACTTTTTCTCCCTTCAACTGGAGATGAATTGTGATAAGAAGCTGTCGGCCAATTCTTGGATAGTCCAAATCAAATTTGGTGGTAGGTGGTAGAACCAAGTCCAAGAGTCTCCCTTGAAGGTCAGAGGAAAGTATAGAAATATGGTAGAGTCGATGAGATCCTAGAAGCCTAGTAAGGCGTAGAAGTAATCTAGACGATCCATCAGATTGAAACACCCAATGTAAGGTTCTAAGGGTGGCATCTTCAACTTACAAGGGAGGGGTTGTATTTGGTTCTCCCTTATTTATGGCGACCTTCTCAGGTCAGTGGTATGCATGTCGGTTCTTTCTCTGAACATCTACTGTTTCATTTTCCTCATTATCTATTCCATTTGAGAGGACGACGCATTTTTTTTTGACATTGAGGAATGTCCTCAACTCTGAATGGTTCGGAGAGACGTGCTAGGCCGGTCGGCTATGGGCCCTCCTTGGTTGCGGGTTGTAGGAGGCTTCTTTAAGGGCGGGGGCCTTCAGTCATCTCGGGAGTAGCATAAATTTTGCCACTCAGGGCTCTCATCCTACGCCTCATAACTGAGTCGGTGTCCTAATTATGATTAAGCCCTGTCGGTCAGATCCTCCTAGATTTTGAGGTCATCAGGCTGCTGGATCTTCTCTCCAATGAGCTATCTCTTCCTTCGATTTCTTCTTTTAGATGTCATTGTTTGAGCATGGGAGGAAAGATCCCCCAGTTGCTACTCATTCAGATGGGTGCATAGGGTCTAGAGAAACTTGAACATAGTGTCCATTTAGGCAGCAAGTGTACGCTTGTGAGGAGTAAGATGCACGTCTCCATGACTACCCACGGAGGGGTCGTCACCATGGGAGGTGACATTTTTGGCTGGCGCGCTGGCCTGTGCCTGGATATTAACTATGTTTGCTTCTTCCAATGTGTAGTGGTTAGACTTTTAGTCGGTTTCCATAGATGACGCCAATAATACGTCCCTAGACCCGGATTGTTGTACGAATTGGGGAGCCACTTGATCTCGCCCAATAGATTGAACTGAATCTAGTCCGGTCTCCATCACCGGGAACCTAGATCCTCTGTATCACAATGAACAAGTAATCGGCCAGAGGATTGCGGGACTCACTCCCCAATTTGTTCTCCGGCATTCAAATCAAAAATATTTCTTAATTTGATAGAAAGATGAAATAATAAAAGAGCAATGTGAGGATACTAGTATGATGGGATTGAGTGTGTGATAATAACTCTCGCAGCTTTGTGAGAGATTGAGAGTGAGCAATGCCCTAGTCATTTGAAGATTCGGATGGTTAGACCGTTGGTTCCAAGTTTCAAGATTGGATCCTCTCCTTCTAGAGGATGGAAGGTATATATAAAGGGAGTGTGAGTGTAGGTAGCCAAACTTGAGAGCTCCACAACGCTACAACCGTGAGTGGTCGACACCCTGTGCTTGCGATTGTGGGTTGTAGGGGCTAAGACCCTATGCCTATGGGGAGCCATCATTGTACTTTCAACCCCAGTACTTTACACTGCCATAATCCTTTGGGTGACAAGTTGATGGCTACCACCTGCGATCCCTACTCTTGCAGCCATTCCAGATTATGTGATTTTGAGGACTATTGGATTTATTTATTGAGGTGAAAAGAGCTGAATTACATCTACAGACCCATCTGGTGGGCTAGCCTAACAGCCCATACATAGCTAAGCAGATCTGGGGCATGCTGCTCAGGCCTACTGTTGCGAGCCATGAATTTTGGGCTGAGGGGAGCTTCTTGCTAGGCGGACGCTTCTCGGTCCATCGTCTTTATACAAATTGGGTTCTGTGCCGGCTTATAGACTGTCGGACCCATCAATTATCATTTTAATAATATTTATGTTTGATGGGTACAACGACATATGGGTTTGTTTTAACATGAAAGAACGGCCCACTGAAGAAGTCCCATTGGGTCATAGAGTTGTTTGGGATCAAGAAAACTACTACGGTTTTCTTGACACGTGGAAAGAGCTGTTCCTAGTAACCGATCGCAACAGATCAAACCGGTCGCAGTGGATCAAACCGGCCGCAACGGATCAAACCGGCCGCAACGGATCAAACCGGCAGCAACAGATCAGAACCACTTTTTCATCTGAATGATCTAATCATATGTGCCAGGGAGAGAAACGGCTATAAAGATCCCCTATTGGAAACGTAAAGGGGGGACCGTTTTCGAAAGAACCACATCCTCATACTCTTTCTTTATTGTATTCTCTTTTATCAAGAAGGGAGAATGAAAAAGATGATTCGAGTGGATGAAGAAAATTCAACCTTCTTTCAATTTTTGTATCAATCAAATTGTAATGTGTAAATTCAGGATGTCAATAGTTAATACATCATTTACTCACAGATTTAGCATTAATTAAACTTTCTTAAATCCTAAATCTAAGTCGCATCATTGGCACCGTCTGTGAGAAATCGACAAAAAGCCAATTTTCCCATCCCATTCTTTGAAAAATGGTCAACACAAGAGCCCGAACCAATATTCCTACAAGAGATGCCACTTCCATCAGTAACACACCTCCTGCTGCCATCCAGACGAAAAATCGGCAGGAAGAGATAATGCAAGCATTCAACAATCGGATGGACAATATGACGGAAGCAATTCAGAATCTCTACACTCAGTTTAGACAAAGTCGACCTGCCAACCCGGTTATAACCAACAAGAGAAAAGGCCGCAAAAGAAAATATACAATCCAACAAGCGAACCAACCAATAATTCAAGAACAAGTGGCCTCTGGCAATGCGGGAGGCCGGTCTCGATTAGAAGGCTGATTAGGTCCCGTCCCACAAAATTAAAATCAGGACCGTCAAAGCCCGCAATGTTCTTAAAGTAGGCAAAGGTCACTTGACCGTGAGGTTGCATCCTGTAATGTACAACCGGAACGTGAGAACGTTCATCCTGCCCGACAAGAAACGCAACCTATGGAGTTGAGAACATACCTTAATGCAAAGAGATCTGCTGCTCCTCAGGTGGAGGAAAAAGTAAAAAAAATTTGGCAACATGTGTTCGGAGGAAACACAGAAGGACGTTCTGTCGATTTACGTGGGTCACCATTTATAATGGAAATCCGTACACGACCTCTCCCACAAAAATTCAAAATGCCAACTTTGGATGCTTATGATGGTAGTTCTGATCCTATGGATCATCTAGATCACTCAGAACCCTTCTGAGCTTCCAGGGTTTAGATGAAATGACAATGTGCCAATGCTTTCCATTGACCCTCAAAGGAGACGCTCGGATCTGGTTTTATCGGTTACAACCAAATTTAATTCAATCGTTTGAAAAATTAGCTGATAGTTTTCTGATCCAATTCGCTTCCAGTAGAAGAATTGAAAAGCAACCTTTGCATCTCGCCAGAATTAAGCAAGGTTCAACTGAAAGCCAAAAAAACTTCCTAGATTGATTCGCTGAAGAAGCTCGGCAGATCCCACGAATGATTGATGAAGTAAAATTGAACACTTTTATATCAACATTGGAGCCGGATGAATTTTTTAAACATCTGGCACATAGCGATCCCCAAACCTTTCGTGAAGCAGAATCAATAGCTAATGAAGCAAAAAAGCCAGTGCAGCTGGACAACAATCAACGGGGACCGCCCAATGAAATGAAAAGAAACAATGACCGTTTATATGCTCAAGAAAGAAAGCAACCCAGGGCAGGGCTTGGAGTTCCTAGGGAGTTCAAACCTTTGAACCTGACTCCCTTGAATGAATCTCGAACGAATATCCTCATACAAATAAGGGGTAAAAAGTTCCTTAAATGGCCAAAGCCACCCAAAAATCCAGAAGGAGGAGATCAGACAAAGTATTGTCATTATCATCGTTCTCCGAGATATAGCACTGAGGAATGCCAACCTTTACAAAAGGAGATAGAAGAACTCATCCGGAGAGGATATCTGGTAAAATTTTTGAAAGATTCTGAAAAAACTGTTGCTGAGCAAACAGAATAAAGACAACAATAAGTGCCAAAAAGCCGAGTCGTTGCAGGCGTGGTTAATATGATTGCGGGCAAATCATCCGAAATGTGTCTACTTGACCGACCTAAAGATGTTATGAAGATTAAGAAGCCAAAAAATGAGATCGGAAATGATGTTATTAGTTTCAGCAAGAATGACATGGATCATGTACAATGTCCTCACTCTAATCCTTTTGTTGTATCAATGCTTATTTCAGATGGTGGGGTTGACTAACAACTGAAACGGATTTTTATAGATAATAGAAGTTTAAACAATTTATTTTATCTCGATGCCTTTTTTAAATTGGGATTAAAAATGGTCGAATTAAGGCCTGCTGAAGGACCTCTTTATGGGCTAGACAACGAACCGGTTCAAGTACTAGGAATCATCCAATTAGAGATAACTTTGGAAACTTACCCCAAAGTGGCATCTCGCACGCTCTCATTTTTGGTAGTCGATTTACCATCTGTTTACAACGCTATATTAGGCCGACCCTGCCTATCCGCGTTTGGAGCAGTGACATCCATACCACATTTGAAGATGAAATTCTTAACCCCATGTGGCGTTGGCAAAGTCGTAGGAGATCAAATAATTGACCGGTCGTGTTATCTATCCTAAATTAGTCAGACAGTTACTGATGGACTAATCGAAGATCTCGATTACCGGTATAAAATTTCCTTACAATAAGCCAAAGCTAGAGAAACAACCATTCAGGTTCTTCTTGACCCAAGTAATCCAGACAAATACGTACAAGTGTAGTCTTCGCTCTCAGAATCTAGTCGTGATCAATTGATAAATTTTCTTCAAAAAAATTAAGATTTATTTTCCTGGTCACCCATCGATATGTCAGGAATCTCAGTTGATATGATGGTACATAAATTATGTCTGGATCCGAGTCATAAGTCGGTTAGGCAAAAACGAAGGAATTATTCCGTTGAAAAACTCATCGCTATTCGAGAAGAAGTAAAAAAGCTTTTGGACGCTGGTTTTATTCGAAAAGTTCAATATTCAGATTGACTTTTCAACGTGGTCCTGGTGAAGAAAAGTAGTGAAAAATGGTGAATGTGTGTTGAATTCACCAACATAAACAAAGCGTGTCCAAAAGACAGTTTTCTATTACCCATAATAGATTTGTTGGTAGATTCAACGTCTGGGCACGAATTATTAAGCTTTATGGATGCTTACTTGGGTTACAATAAAATTCAAATAAATCTTGATGATGAGGAGTATACATCTTTCATGACAGATCAAGAAACTTACAGTTACAAAATCCTTGGATTGGCGTATGGAGGGCAGAGGGATTACATCCCGATTATTCTAGAAAAACATGCCGTTCGGTTAAAAAAACGCTGGAGCCACATACCAATGACTCGTGAATAAAATGTTTGAAGCTTAGATCGACATAAATATGGAAGTTTCTGTAGATGACATGCTCGTAAAAAGTAAGGTTTTCGGAGATCATATTGACGATCTTAACAAAGCATTTGAGGTACTCCAAAAATATCAGAAGAAATTAAATCCAACCAAATGCGCTTTTAGAGTTTTCTTTGGAAAATTTCTAGGCATCATAGTCTCTAGGTGAGGGATTGAAGCCAACCCCAAAACGATAAAAGCGATTATTGATATGAACCCACCATGAACGGTAAAAGATGTTCAAAGACGCACTGGAAGGTTAGCATCACTCTCCCGATTCCTATCCAAATTGGCAGACAAATATTTACCTTTCTTCGAGGCCTTAAGAGGAACCAAGAAGAATGGGTTTGTTTGGTCCTTCGATTGCCAACAAGATTTTTATGAATTAAAAGAATACTTGTCCAGACCTCCCTTATTGGCATCGCCAAAACTTGGAGAAGAATTATTCTTATACATGGCAATTTTGTCTGTAGCCATCAGTTCGGTCTTAATTCGGCAAGAAATAAACATACAACAACCGATTTACTATGCAAGAAATACCCTAGTCGGCGCTAAAACTCGGTACACGCATGCCGAAAAGATTGCTTTGGCACTTGTTTATTCAGCGAGGAAGCTGCATCCTTACTTCCAGGCGCATAAAAGAATTTTGCTAACTGATCAGCCTTTGAAGATAATTTTACAAAGGCCTGATATGTCCGGACGGCTGGTAAAATGGGCAATTGAATTGAGCGAATTTGACATAGAATTTAAACCAAGATCGGTTATAAAAGGACAAGCAAAGGCCGATTTTATTGTTGAAACTGTGAAGCCGATTCAAGATACACCTGAAGAAAGTCTTGGAATCGAAACATCACCGGTTTTGTT
>JAOVVI020009619.1:0-13498 GCA_028571085.2 Nepenthes alata
GGCGGTCAACATTGCGTTGACCGTCTGCGAGTAAGTTGGCCGCCAAGACGGTCAACGCCAACGTTGACAGTCTTGGGCTTTCCAGTTCTTAGGCCCGTCTTCTCATTGGGCCGTCAAAAATGTTGACTAGCCTTCTTGGGCTTCCGTTGACATTTCTTTGGGCCAGCCCATTATTGGTGTACCCATCAATAAAAAATTAAACGTAATATTATATTAGAATATTCGAATATATATCAAATGAATTTAAGAAATGTATTTATTATTTACAGGTGACAAAATGTGATATTTGACATTGTTTATGAGATAATTTTATAGATATCTGTTTATCATTCTAAATAGTAGTGATATAGCCTATAATTTTTTAGATCACGTGTAATCCTTCATCAAAATTAATTTTTTGGTATTTAGTTATTAAATTTTAGTATGTTTTAAATTTTTGAGATTTTATCTATATATAATTTGATATTTTAGATATGTTATTTGAAAAATTGTAAGCTTTGATTGATATTTGACTTTATCTAATTTTGGATTTAGACTTTTTGAACCCCTTTGAATGACTTTGCACTTTAAACTATGTTTGTATTTATATTAGGATTATGAATTTTGTGTACGAAATTCTATTTGGACTTTGGCATTAAATGATCAACATACAATTTATTTGAAATATTAGATTTTGCACATACCTTTATTTGGTTTGGATGGACATGTGCTTTATTACTATATATATGTAGATATTTACTTAACTTTCGACTCATAATTTTATACTATTTTTAATTGTTTTCAGATTAGATAGTTGTGAATCACTTGTAGAGAGTTTGGACGAGATTTATTAGAAGATTTTGTCTATATTTCAATTTATCATGATTTGTATTTGAATTTAGTATATTTGAGGAGTGACATATATATTATTGATAGCAGTTTATGTTATTTGAAAATTTTATTTTGGATTATTTTATATTTGACTATGATACGGATTAGATTGATATTGTTTTAGTATTGTGGTTAGATAATATTGGATTGTCGTCTTCCTTGTGGGTTTAAGTAAATTTCATCTTCCAAGTTAGATTTTAGGTAAATTAGAGCAAAGACAAGTATATTACGGGCTTTCTTCTTTTGTTGTTGTTTCTTACTAATATTTCTAAATATTTTCTTATCCAAACACTCATGCATGACATGAATTCAAAGTATAAGATTTATATTTAACAAGCATGTTAAATTCCCATCATTTTGTTATAAAATTATATAAAATTTCATGACTAAGTTCATGTACAATATATATATGTGTTGAATTCTGCAAAACCTCTTCTTGCATGTTCTATAAACTTAACATTAAGCTAATGCATACTTATTTTCATGCATGATGTTCTTGCATATTTAAAAGCTGCAAATTATATGCTTTATAGGTTTTGAAGTTTTGGTAAAACTTTCTACATGATGCTAGCTTTATGCACTACTGTTATTTCTCTGCATTACTTTGTTTTACATGTCTGAATCTATAAAATCAATGACTTTTGCATGTTCTAAATACGTATATAGGGTTTTGCATGTCTGAAATAGTTGTATAAGTCTTATTCATGTTAGAAATGTATAAAAATTTGCATCAAATGTTATAGAATTTAGTAACAATTGAGCACATGCTAATTTTTGCATACTTAACTTTCCTAAATTTTTCATGCCAAATTAGCATCCCATATGTTTAAGATTATCATGGCTAAGTTACTGCAAATTCTTAAGTACAAATTGATAGGATTACGAAAGAAAACTTTACAATTAAGTTAAGAATTATGATTATTTTTTTCAGGAGTGAGAAAATTAAAAATTATGAAGAAAAGTATAAAATTTTCTTAGGAAATGATATTGGACTATGGTTATTGTTTAATGGGTGGTATATTATAACATACATTAATATGTTATAGTGATATATCGATATCCAAATTTATCATCCGTCGATGAAAAATAACGCTCGGCTTCATCTATAATGTGATATGTAGACGACTTATATGCGAGTCTTAAATAATATTACATGGAATTTGATTGTATGAGAGTATATATAATCTGGATTTTAATTGTCTGCTCCTTTAATCGATGCTGCCTACTGGCTGTGGTCTTTAAAAAATTAAAATTAAGTATGATTTAATAATTTAAATTGAGAAAAAAAATGACAATAATTCTAAAAATGAATAAACTGAATTTCCTACACAAATCTTATGAAAAATTCAATGTTATTACATTTGATCATAATCTATAACCCTTCTGATTTATTTTAAATTTCAAGTATATATGATAATTGATATATTATTGTACCTTATTGAGTTTTTGACTCATTCCTTACTATTTTATTAACCCCCTTTAAATGAGATGCACATGTTTTTACCGGATGACTAGGAGTGAAGATCGATGATTATTCAAAGAATTTAGACCTAAGTTTATGTTATTTTTATTGTCATTTTATGATTTTTAAACAGTTTTGTATACTTTAGAATGATGTATTATGGGTTCCGAATATCAGCTAATGTGTCTAATGGGTATTATGGCTTTCGAAAAATCATTGGTGTATTGTATTGAGTTTTGATCAGTTTAATCTATTGTTTTGATATTTCGAAGAGTTTAGAACATAAATGATGATGTGATTAGTATATATTCAGATTTTGGACAACAGTTGTAGAATTTTGGATGTCTATTTTTGGTGTTATATTTATGGTTTGTCAGCATATATATTAGTTGTCCAGTAGCAGTAGTTTATAATTTTATTTTTACAGATTTGTGTACTCTGATTATATTTTTGATAGGTATCATTCCTAGCGTAACATCTGATGTTACAATTAGATTGGTGTCAGAGCCATTTGAGATGTGGCACCTGTTTTGGATACTGTGCATATTGTTATATTAAATTATTTAGAGGATATTGGCATAAAATTCATATCTGAATGTTAATTAGAGAATAAATTAGTCAATTAATAATTATTTGGTTAACAATTAATTTAGAATTGAGATTTGGGACCTAACACATCTTACCATTATTATATTATCGATATTAATTTTTAACTATTTTGAAATCAAATTTAAATATCAATATCATAGTATCATCATCATAGAATTGAAATATTAACAACCTAACATATTAATTGATAACAAAATATTAAATTAGATTACAGCCCCTATAATATCTGGTTCTCCTTTGATATAATTGATGTTATTAATTAATTTGGGTTTACTTTAGATATATTAGAAAATGTTTATGCAGTGTAAATTTGAAGAATGTTAGGAGTAAGGCAAGTTATTCTGCACTAGAAGTGCACCCGATGCGCTCCTGAACGCATTTTCTAGTGTTGGAGTGTGCGATGTGGCGCTTGAGCACAAGAGTAGTGTTGACGCGCTCGAGGAGCCTGAGGCACCCCTAAAGCATAGAATCTAGTGAGGTTGCGTTCGTGGGGTGCCCAAGGCAGAGCTTGAGTGTAGTGAAGCTCTAGACACGGAGCTTAACGCACGCTAGAGTGGCACTCGTGTGCCGTTTGGCTATATAAGGCATAGTCCACCACTGTTTAGCCATTCGCACGAAAAAAAAAGAGAATGAGAGAGAGAAAGAGAAGTAAGAGAGAGAAAGAAGGGAAGAGGTAGTTTGAGGTATTCTTTTATCAGATCTATTTAGTTGGAGATTGAGACAAGTATCCTTATACCAAATTCTTGATCTGTTTTCATATCTGATAAAAATTATTTACGTTTGGAGATTTTGATATACATGTATGTTATTTTACTTACCTTATTTGTTTCCCCGAACATGCACACCCTATTTACCAATTGTTTTAGGGTTTACTTCAGTTTGATAAATATTTAAGGGTTTTATTCATTTTATGAAAAATGGGCAAATATTTTGAAGTAAAATGTTTGTTTTAGTATATTCGTAAAGTAAAAGTTATAAAAACTTGCATATAAGTCGTGCATGTAGTTCCATGTATCGCTGCTCTAGGTTGGGCTCTATTTTCATTATGTACTTCCATATGTGACCATTTTTCGACGAAAAAAATTTTGTAATATGTGACTTTTTTTTTGCTGGCAAGAAAAGGTTTGTAATATGTAATATAGAGATCCCCGACTGTGTTTTTATGAGAACCATTGTAAGATAATTAAATAAAATTAATACATTCGGATGTCTTAATATATTAGATAAATTTAAAAAATATACCCAACTTTGTGGGTGACAAAACATAGTGGTTTTGTTTCTTGTCTATAGGATACAATATATATATGGCCCTGCCTATTGTCTAAATAATGGTTAATATGGTTTAAAATTATCGGGAGTATGTGTAACCCTTTATCAAGTTAGTCATTTGGTCTTTGGTTCTTCAATTTATACATATTTTAAATTTTGATGTGTTTTATACATTGATTTGCATTGAGATTTGGTCTGAGATTCATAAGTTTTGTTTATAGTTGGGATTTGGTCGGTCACGTACATTTGGATATATGATTTTTGTATGGATTTGTTTGGACTATGAGTCATTTGGATTTTGCTTTCGTTTGATATATGTTTTCAGTACGATATCATATTTGGACTTTCATTAACGAGTATTTAGAATTGTAGTTTTATGCGTTTTGTACATGTATTTATTACTCCTTTTTTGATTTTGGATGCATATGTGTTATATTATATATATACTGATATTTGTTAAGTTTTTAACTCATGATTTTATTTTTTATCCATTTAAATTAGTGAGTTTGGATATATTATAGGAGTTTGGATGTGTTTGATCGAAGTTCGTCTACTTTTGGTGAGTTTTAGTTCTATTTTTGGACTAAAAATGTATTAGATTATTTTGGACATTGAGATCGGCCAGATGTAAACTTATAGTTATATATGGGATTGGTTTGGCCTTTGTTATTTGGAAATGTGTGATGTTGGTTTGTCCCTTTCTTATGACATTATGGAGCAGATCGTAATTATTTTATTATCTGGATAAGTTATTCGATGATGTCCTATAATCAATTTGTATTTTGATTTTATTATTATTGAACATTGAGGTCTTATAGTTTGTCGTCAGTTATGCCCGAATTTGAAATTTGTTTGGATTGTAAGTAATTAATTATTGTTATTTAAACATACTTTGATTTAGGGTTATAACAACCCCTAAACTAATATAAGACGTCAAATTCCTCGATCCAAATTTCCACAAGTAATTCGAGCCTTAATCTGAATTGTTAGTAACAACGAAAATAATAGTAAATTAATTACTCAATAAGGTATATAATTTACATAATTAAATATATATATTTATTCATAAAAATATGTTGGAGTAAAACATGATCTAAATTAAATGTAATGTCATATGAATTCAATAATATTTTATACATAGTTTCAGACTAATAATCAAAATTCTTTTATGAAAACTATGTAACATTAAAGTATACTCAAGTCATGCAATTTTGTGGACTAATTATCAGTAGGATTTCACCGATAAAAGATCAAATAATCAAAAATTAGGTCATATATGTTTTTATACAATTAAAAATTTTATACGACTATTTAACCTTCAGAAGTGGGCTATCATACATATAATCATATAGAAATGGTTGAATATCACTTTTAACCAATGGATGATAGATTCAAATATCGATTATCATTATAATATATTAAGATATTTTATAAATGAATGAAAAAGCTGTATATAAATATAAATAATTTTTTATATTTTTATATTTTAAAAAAATATTCTTATTTTTTACAAATTATAGAGGTTTTTTTTTAATAAATCTCTAAATATTTAGTATGCTAAAATTCATGATTTAAGCATAAAATGGACTATGAAATTTTAAAGTGAAGAAAAGCTATATTATGAAATTATTAACATGTAAATGATATATCAATGAAAAAATTTTGCATAGCTTTCCAAAATTCTATCACATCATTTCAATTAAGAGTCGCAGGAGCAATTTAAAGTAAATTCTAGGGGATGCAAAACATATACTCAAATTTTAAAGTATGTTGGAACATTATATATGAAAGTTAAGTATATAAAAAACTCAATTTTAGAATATGCATGAGTAATAAAAAAAAAAATTAGATTAATAACCCAATGTATATGAATTAAGGATATAAATTATATAAAAATTATAAAAAATAGGAATAAAAATATATGCATATAAAATATAAATACTTTACATAAGAAATTATATCATGTATGATTATTTGAGATAATAAATACTTATAAATATCAGAATGAAAAGAAATAAAAAAAAGAGGGGTATGAGGATGCACTTACCTTAATTTAATTTTACCCAAAGATTACTTAATTTTTCTTTAATTTTTTCTTCTCCTGTTTTTCTTTTTCTTTTCTATATTTTTTTCTTCTCAATCTCTCCCATCTTTTAAGAGTCAACTTAAACTAATCCAAAATCTGTCAAAAAAAATCCTTTTTTATAGTAAGTTGATGTGTCATGTGCGGGTCATACAAGGATCATGTGCAACTACGCATGAGCACTAATCAGATATGTATCAGGTGCCAATACTCTATTCTAATGATGTACGAGCAATGTCCAAGCACACCTTAGATATGACTCTATTTCCAACACACATAAGCGTCCTTTGAACACATATTGGGTATGAACTATTTACCTAAAACATACTCATGTGTGGTTAGATGCCTTTTAGGTGTTGGATTTTGTGACGTATTGTATTACCAGTCAAAAATTTGGCAGAGTCCTGACTGTAATACGGTCGTTAATCTAATACAAAACCTGTAATCATTCTATACAACATACATAAATCAACTCAATCACAAACACAGGATCAAAAAATCGCCACAAAACATAAACGGCACCAACATGACTTCGGACGCCAGGTTGGAACAGAGAATTGCCACTAAGCCTCAGAGTACCCTTCACAAACCTGCGGAAGCAATCCAAAAAAAAATTCAAAATATAATATTCTAACTAAGTATATCACTACTTCTGAATACTATCAAAAGAATAAGATAAAATGTTACACAATCTTTTTGTTTCCAAAAGAATAATCAACTAAATCAAAATACAAAATACAAATGTCCCAAAATACAAAATGTATTAGCCCCAAGATCTAAGCTAGGCTGCTCCTCTACTCTTTCTCGTTGGGCAAGAACTCATACTAATCACCTGAGGGGGGTAACAAAACAATAATAAGTGAGCCAGAACTCAGCAATACACAATATAATAAATAATATGTAAATTTCATAATCAAAATATAATAATATATATATGAAGAAAACAGAGGCATATGAGTGATCATGCATCATCAATATAAAGGTATGCTTTCGTGATATTTTTCAAATTTCTTCAATTCATTTTCTTTTCTTTTCTTAATCATCAATTTGTATAGAAAACTTATTTTGTTGAGGGATCGAGGCCAGTATGCCTTATTGACTAAATAAGCAGTCTGTCATAGCCTGCATTGTGTTTGTTTCTACACAATTAAAAACTATATCCTCTTATTCAAGACATAAAAGCAGGTCTACATACAAACCCTATAGACGGGGCCAATAGTCGCAAACGGCACCAAAACATACAACGACCTTTTACTACAATATATTAAGGTATACCAATAAATATCACCCACTATAAAATACGATAAGGATAATCTTTGAGTTTCTACTGTAATATCTATGGCATGCTAAAATATACTATCTGCTGAACGATCATCGGTCCAAGTTCTTAATTCCTTATTTCTTTAAGGAATTTTGCTCTCAAACATGAAATTATTCGTTATCACTTTATTAAAGAACGGTTCATAAGTTCATTAATTCTTCGTTTTGCAGAACGGTTCATAAGCCAATCAATTCTTCGTTTCGGAGAACGGTCCATAAATCAATTAGTTCTTCATTCTGGAGAATAGTTTATCAGTTCATTACTTAATCGCAGAATATCCTTTATTAGTTCTTTTTCATTAAGCTTATTTAGATACATCTTTCCATATTCTTCATAAGCTTAAATTTTCACGTGTTCATAATTTTATGCATAAATTATTTGGAGTTTCAAGAGTTAAAAAATTCTTACCTCATTAAGTCAAAATTAGCATATCTATAAAACATGTAATTAATTGCAAATTAATCACGTTCATAAGTCGGGCATCGATTTTCTAGGTCCATTCTATACATAAGTTTCGAAGAAATTAGTAAGAAAGGTGCAGGGCACGAGTTAAGATTCCGATACGCACGAACTGTACCAAATGTGGGAAATCGGATATCAAATCGGTAAATTTTCATGCTCAAGTAATTAGTTTTAATTATCTAGGTCCAAATCATACATAAAATCCAAAATAAACGGTCAAAAAAGGTCCAGACGTGTGTTAGGATTTTTAGGTACGAAATGCCCCTCAAATCTTACAAATTGAACATAAAATCAAGATATTTACATGCTTAGGTCATGGATAATACGAAATACAAACTTAATCGGGTATCGGAATAAGAATACCCGAATAAAAATAAAATAAAAGTGTAAATAAACGAGAGAAAAGGATATGAGTGCACCTACCTCGACTTAATCTATCACCTTTCCGACTAGTTCTGTCTCCTTGCGCTCTCTCTCTCTTTTGTGTGCGTGGAGGCCAAATGACAGAAAAAGGTTGCTTGCGGCCTATTATTTCCTAGATCGTGCTCGAATGCCCGTTGGGCACGTGGCAGGCACACTGGCCCACTCGTTCAGGCACCCGGTGGGCCTACTCTGCTAAATTGTTTCATAATCTCAAAATTTAATTTCATATATAAATTAAGCTTAATTTTAATTATATTAACTTAATTACCCTTTAATTATTATATTTTGGATATTCAGAACCTTACAAATTTGATTTCTTAAAATTTAATTTTTCTCAAATTTTATCATATAATATTTTTTAAACTAATTTAAAATTATTTTAATAAATTTATAAATAAAATATGTGACGTTTCATTCAAATTAACAATTACCCAAATCAATAATTTAAATATATATATATTCAAAAAGTGAAAAAATAGTAAAAAAAATTCAATATAGTATAAATATGTTATTTTACTATTTTATGGAAATGATTTACTTGATAAATAAACATAATATTACTATTATTAATGATTAATTGAATAGACAAGGATTTACAAGTCATATGAAATGAAAAAGAGAGAAATAGTTACAGTTACTTAAAGCTTATTATTGGGTCTAATCACTCCCTTATGGACGAGCGCTTGTCGGGGCTTGTTTAGCCGGCCGCTGTGTGCGGGGGTGAAACGGCGGGTCGTCGTTTCACCAACACTTGTAAACTGAGAGAGCAGATAACACCACAGTGAGGAGAGAAAGAGTGGAAGAAAGAGAGAGTAGTGAGTGAAACACAAAGAGTGAGGCTTTGTATTCTCGTGCTCTGTTCTTTATTTTTGCCTCTAGGGCTTGTGTAGCGAGGGTGGTTGCTGTACTCTGTTTCTGAATTTGTATAACCATTTTACATATTGAATTTATCTGTGGATTTTGTGTCCCGTGATTTTTTCTCTTCGTTTTGGGAAGGGGTTTTCATGTAAAAAATATTGTGCATCTCTTGTTCTTTGTTCCTACTAAATGGTGGCTGTCGATGACGGAGGGTTCGGGTTTTTCCGCTACTGTCGGATCTGGTAGATCCGGGTCTTCCGACCCCAACACTTATGTTGTTTATAGTTCGTTACTAATTATTATTTAAAGTTTTAACTTATATATAAATATATTGTATGAGATTTTTAAAATTATGGACTTTATATATTATATTTTTATAGTTTAGTAAAAAAGTAATAATATTTAAAATTTAATTAGTTGGTATAATCGAAATGATCAACTAATTAATTGGTTAAATCGGTTCGATTATAATTCAATTAAAATAAAATTTTAATATCAATATTTTCTATGTCTTCTCTCTAAAAATTCAATTTCGTGCGACGATCCTGGGATTTGACTTCTCTGGCCGCCACAGGCCATGGCCGGTCTCCTGGAGGCCCCCATTGGCCTTTCCCAGGACTCTGCCTCCTTTGATTTCCCATCTCCTCCTTCATTGTCAGCCTCCGATTCTAAATCCCTAGGCCGATCTTCTCTCCATTTTCCGCTGCTGAAGAAGAACGACGCTTCCCTTTTTCTAGCCCCTGATGCATCCTTCTTGGCTCTTTTGAAATCCAAGGAGCTTCGCAACAGCCTTGAGAGTGAAGCTGTTGCCCCTCTTTCGTGGGATGGTGTCATTCAGAAGGAATCCGTAGGTCTTGTTTCTGAACTGACATACTACCCCCCAGGCTTTCAATGGTGACTCGACCACCATTTTCCCTCCGCCTGATGTTATCGACCAAGGTCACATTTTCTGGGGCTTTACCTTGGTTGGTTACTTTCTCGACTCCCATCCTCATTTCTTGGCTATCAAAGCCATAGCCAGAAATTTATGGGCCCGTTTTGGACTCAAGCACATTGCTGGAAACGACGCCAATTTCTTTTTCTTTCGTTTCTCATCCCTGGAGATGATGGAGAAATGCCTTCGAGCTGGTCCTTGGTTGTTCTCTGGGAAAGAAATTTTCCTCAAATGATGGGTTCCGGGTATGCCGTTGACAAAGGAAGAACATAAGCGGTTTTCCATCTCGATTAAACTCTCTAATATGCTGATTCAGTTCTGGACTCATGCCGGGCTCAGCTGGATTGCAAGTGCCATTGGGGTTCCTTTGCAACTCGATTCCAGAACAGCTCGAATGGAAAATGTCTCCTACGTAAAGATTTATGTTGAAGTTGGGATAGATGGCCCTTTTCCCAATTGCATCGGCGTTCAACCAAACCCTGAATCCGAATCCATATCATTGGTGAATGTGGAATATTATTGGAAACCGGCTCAATGCGGACGTTGCCATCTCGTTGGCCATGCTGAAGCCAAATGTCGTTCCAAGAGTGTCAGCCTTCGTCCCGTTTCCTCAAATTCTGCCCCTGCTGACCAAATGGATTCTGTCCATCCAATCCGAGCTGACCATCTAATTGCTGAAATTGAATCTTGTGTGGATAATGTTCCTCTGAATTCTACGGGGACTTTTCATCACACACCCCCCGGAGAGGCTTCCTCAATGAGCATTTTGGATGCGACTGAGTTGAAGGAAGATGCTAACAGTGTGCTTTTTGCTGATGAGGGGCTTGTATTGGAGGGTATTGTCTCTAACAACTCTTTTATGATCCTCTGAGATCCTGAGGATTTTGAGGTGAAGGAGTTGCCTTGTGGTCCTCCTGATCTTGTGGCCTTGATCACAAATGATGTAATCCCCACTAAAGTTGGGTCTGTGCCGGACTCCCCTATTGAGCTTTGTGCTGCTCCTGAGTTAGCTACTGGTAATAAGACTAGGTTGCCTCTGGACCCAATAGGCTTGGCTCTTGATTCCTCGGATGCTGTCCCCTCTTGTTTAGTGGAGGATATTGAATTGGTCACTTCCTCTCAGCATGCCGATGAAAAGTCTGAAGTTTCTTGCGTGGGTTGTGCCCTGCGTAGTGAGGATTTTGAATTGGGCTCATTCTCATCTAAAACTGAGACTGAGCTAGACGTGCTTGCCTAGGTCGCGGATCTTGTGTGTACTCCTGAGTCAATTACAAGACTCATCAGTAAGTATCTCCTGGATAAGGCTAGCCCTGTCGAGATGGTAGTGGGCGCTGGGGTTATAGATGGCAGTGTCCAAGGGTCCCTTGACTGCTGACCTGTAATTAACTATGCCAAGTCCCATGTCCCTTGCCATCCAGATGTTGACTGAGGAAGAAGCTCTTCGGCTTTCTCTGAATGCCCTCGCCCCAAATCATAGATACTTGGTGTTACTCTTTTTAGATAACTGCTGGTGTAATATATCTGATCAGTCTAGGGATGAGTTCAAATCATCCTTTCCACTTGATGGGGCAAATCTCTTCAGCTCTGTGGGTGCTCCTTTTGAAGCCCTCAGGTTATCAGTGCTTGCACATCCACACATTGATTCTTTAACTCCGGGTGATAAGCAGATTATTTTTTATTTTCTTAGTTCCTTACTGAACTTGATATCAGTTTCTCCACTCGATCACTTTAGCAATTTGGATGATTTTGTGGCGGGCCTCCACACTTTCCATCCACAAAATATAGAAGGACGACATGATTAGGAGGTGCACCACAATCAAGTCCATTCTATGCAAGACGGTGACTGGAGGCAAGCCAAATCAAGGAGGAAGCAGAAAAAAGCCTAAAAGATCTCTAATGGCTCTCCAGGCTCGAGATGATATACCCCTCCTGTTGTCAAGGAGTGTTTCGATGATTTTGACTGCTTGTTGGTGCTGGCAGTTTTGTTTTGGTCTGCTGTTGATATTGCTGTCCATTGTAGTTATTTTGCTGATGCTGGTTTTGCTGGCAGTAATCCTCGCAAGGATGCTTTATCTCTTTTTGCAGATGAAACTGGGTTTAGTATCTTCAATCTTGGTGAGCTCAGGGTTGCATATTGATATTGTAGTTGGGCTTTTCTGTCTTGCGTGTAGCTGGAGCCAGACCTTGCTGGTGTAGGCTTTTCTCAATGCTGGTGCTGCATAACAGTTGGTTCCCTGCTGAGGTGTAATAGGTTGCTTAATGTTTTTTTCTGGTAGTCTGGTATTTCCATTACTGTTGAAATGCTTCTGGAGGAGGCCGGCTCTTTTGGAATTTTAATTACTGCTGTTGGATGGTGGTACCCTATCTGATGATGGTTTTTCAAGAATCTGGTTGGCTTCTGCAGAGGCTGGGGTGATAATTCAGTGGCCGTTTTTTGCTTGGTTGCAGTTTGATGGGTTGGTACAATCTGTTGGATTTGTTACTTCGTGCCCTGCTGATAGATGCTGATGCTGGTAATGCCGAGTCTGGTTCTTTGGACCCTACTGATGCTGATGTGCTGCTGATCCTAAAGTTGGTGGCTTTGCTACTTGTGTAGTGTGTGGTGCTGGACTGAATGATGCTCCTAAAGTGCTAATGCGCTTTGGCACTGGTGCATTGCTGTCGGCCGTTTGTTGACTATGCACCTAGTGCTTCGGCTGGATGCGGTGGTGCAGTCGTGTGATGTACATGATACTGCATATCCTAATGCTATATTGACTGGTGTTGATGAATGCTGGTTTGGAAAGGCTGCCTGATGGTGGGTTTCACGAAACTAATGGCGCAGGTGTTGCTGTCGGTTGTTGTGTGTGGGTGGCTGGAAAATGGATGGCTCCACTGCTTTGCATCATGTTGTTATGCTGCTGGTACTGGAATGGCGGGCCCTAGTTATTTTCTAGTTTTGTTTCAAACAAGTCTGGCGAAGTTGTAGATGTGGCGGTGTGTCAATGCACCATCCCGCTTCTTAGAGAGAGAAGCTCTCGCTTCTCTCTAACTTTCAAATTTTTTGCTTCTACGTTCCCTCGCAGGTGGCTTTGGGCGCCATCTCTCTGACGGTGCCGGCATGGATTGCTCTTCAAGGGCGTCAATTTGGCCTCCCCGTCCCCATGGCCCATCTCCATTTCAAGTTTCCTCCCACCCAGCCATGTGTTCGGACCCCTCTCCTTCCCC
>JAOVVI020009621.1:0-13497 GCA_028571085.2 Nepenthes alata
GTATTTGACTATTTAAACATTCTTTGGTTGCTTATCACGAACATCCTTTTATTATCCAGTCAAAAGGAGTAGGAGACAAGAAAGGTTCAACACGTCACCAAGAGAATGGGAAAGGCTTGCTTTCAGCACCTGGCTAACCCTCAACTAGACTGAAGACAGAAGGGCCAGGATTCAAAAGGTATTTTGGGGATACTGTTTTTGAAAAAGACGTTTCGTCCCAAATTATATAATAAAGTTTTGACCCTTTAAAAGATTAGTGAAAATATGAAATTAAATATTTAATACACATAAATAATATTCATATCTAAATGATATGAACAATAACATGCATAAAAAAGTAAGATAATAAGCAATAATAAACAAGAGCTATTTTTTGATGACGAAGGAAAAACTCGATACCCACGGTAATTGAGAAAAACCCTCTGGGATTCAACGGTCAGAGAAGATATCCACTATGAAAATTAATTTACAGATCGGGTAGTACAAACGCGCTAACTTAGCCGACTTACTCCCATCTTGTGATTCCTACCAAGAAACTCCTTGGATTTGCCCGCGGCAACGGAACCAGACGCATTCCAGTCTTCACGTCAATCTTTCCTCACGAACCGCTTGAAGTAGCAAACACCACCAGAACCCCTTCTTCACAATACTAACGTCGCCAACGAAGGTAAATGGGTAAGAGTGATGTATTGGTAAAGAGAAAGTAGTGAAAAAATCGTTAACACATGGAACACAATAATATAATTGCGGTTTTCACAATTGGAACAAGATTAAAATAGTAGAAGATGAATATCTCTCAAAGTGGGCGCTCCAAAATACTTCTGCAAAAAGTAGGACAACTGAAAGAAAGAAGAAATATATAGAGAGCTCGAAAAACACGTTTAAAACAAAAGACCGTTACCGCAGCACTCAAGCGCGCGACGAACGTGCCTAGGGTTTCAAACGGAAAACCCATTAGTGCTCAAGCGAGAGGGCGGCGAGCTTCAAGAAGATGGTTACTGGATTTTAAGCTCAAGTGCTAGGCGAGCGCATGGCAGGCGCGAGGCTATTGGAATCGGGGCTCGAGCAAATGAAGAGCGCACAGCAGGCGCGATGCTACTAGAAACTGGGGTCGAGTGCAGATCAAGCAAACAGCAGGCACGATACTTCTGGAATCCGAGAACGGATAGTCACGGAAATAAGTTGATGCAGCATTTCGATGAACACAACCCAATATCGAAATACGACCAAATATGGTTACGGAATATGTCAATATAAAAATAACCCTAATAGTTTTCATAAATACCCTAAATGTTGAGAGCATAACTGGTAACGGATGGCAGGGAAGGGGTTCATATGTCTGTCTTTTGGACGAGATTGAGAATAAAATTCTGTGATGCTGACTGAGAAAAAGTCAAATGATTGTACTTCACGCCTCATTCATTGGTCCTGATGATCATGATTGTGGGACCTCGGGCCTCCTTGCAAACTGTAAATGAGTGCAAAAGTTATAAATCTATACCTGACCAGGTTGGTGATAATTTGTCGAATCCTCAGAACATCTCCAATCACCTGAAACAGATGAATGGTGCAAATTTAGAAACTGATTTTAGCTAGCCAGTGCTTTGAGAAGCTCTTTCACGTACACAATATTTGGATAATAACGCAGGAGATTTTATGTCATAGATTTTGACTCCCATGTAAGTCAAAACAGGGAACTTCATTCTGGTACCTCGAAATCCATGCTTGAGATGCCAAGTAGCAAGAGGAGATAGAGTTTCCTTTTTAAATATGTTTTCTTTTCTACTTCCTTTTTCCATTTTCCTAAGCAAGAACATCCTTTGGAAGGAAAACGGCCAACTACAAACAACATGCACTGTCACGAGATAGAAAGGCACGTCTATCATACACAGCGATTACGGGTTGCCATTGCCGCATCTCTTTGAGCAGTGGAAGGGATAATAATGATATTTTTACTGGTAGCAACTGCAAATACAAGATTCCTATAAAATGATCATTTTTCTCCAAATGGAATCCAATCATGTACCTATGATCAAGCTTCATTCCTATCATGCCAACTAATTTTTGTTCTTTAAGCTAGACTATAAAGCTAATTAATTGTTGCAGCTTCCAGTACTGCAACTAACCAATAACATGCCATCCCTTACGAGTTACAACACTATGATTAATGTAGGAAATCATAGTGGACATTCTGGATTTTTTCATAAACAAGTATTGAGCCAATCGTCCATATATAGCTCCATTAATGTTGAGAAAATATAGAAATAATTTGAGCATGCTCAAAGGATACGAATAAAAGCACTTGCTACAAGTGACCTGACACATGGAAAAGGTGTTACAGGACAAAAATGAGATATAAATTCACTTGAAATGAGGATGTAAAAGAAACTTCACGTTTTAGAAATTATGAATACATTCACAGTAAGAGTAGCAAATATTCATTTTCGGAGCTAAATGGGCCTGAACTAGTAGGAAGTAGTACTCCCAAGTCGTATAACATTGTTAGCAAGCAGCAGTTATTTTGTGCCGGAAACTTGACAACATGAGATTGCAAAGTATCCACAATATATCCATCAAATACATGAACTGGTACTTGCAAGTATTTGCTATGTCGCTCTCATTGTCAAAAGAGCCATTTTTTTATTAAGTTGGAGCACCTATCAGTTGATGCAGCCGGATGGTATTAATGATTCATGCAACTGGAAGCACAACAGTGTTAATTGATAAAGTCATGAAGGGCCCCATATTCATGTGGAACCTGAAACAGTTTGTGGTCCTTTTTAAGACACTTAGCACAACCCCGACGGGAAAAATGGTGATCGAACAGACAATATACACACCACAGAAGGATGAGAAGAAAAAGAGAACAGGATCACAAAGAATTTTTACATAAAAAAACCATTCTCAATTAAAAAAAAAATCATATTAGTGCACAAACCAATCTCACCATGTAAGTTTTTTATTACAGAAACCCAAAATTACACAAACTCCATGAGGAAAGAGTAGAGAACAAGAGCACAATTTGACTCACAATTTTTCTCTTCACATACTCTCACACACGATCGCTTACAGCATACATATATATATATATATATATACACAATTTTTCAGGAGGCCATCTACCAATAGGCAAGTTGCGTGTGGGCAAAAACCTTCCACCAACCTTGTAATATAAAGCTGATCTGCAAGTCATCATACCCTGCACAGATGGCGCCTACTCTGCAGAGGTCGCGCCTACTCTGCAGAGATCGTGCCTGATCATCACGGATTGCTCATATTCTGCGATAGTCAATCTTCTGAACTGGTGTGCTTAGTCGTTTCCAGCTCCTTTGCTGACGTCAGCCTTTATCAAAGATATTGGTTCTTAATGAGTCCTCGGACCTTAACAGACACCTTGGTCTTTATTGAAGTCTTCGGGCCATTACAGAGACTTCAGTCTTTTATCTATGCAAAGTCCTTGTGCGCTTTCTGCATCAAGGCCCTCAGGCCAAACTGTGCACAAGATCTCAGGCCAAACTGTTCACAAGTCCTCGTGCCAAACTGTGTACAAGGACCTTCTGTCAAACTGTTCACCATCTCGGCTATTTTCTACACCACAGCATTTCTGCGAGTCAGCAGTTTCTGCACCTCGGCCGTTTCCACACGGGAGTAACCTTATACCCCACAAACTTTCCCTCACGACCGTGAAAAAATCATATTTGATAAACCAGCCAAACTGCAATAGACTTCAAGTTTTCCTTTTGGCAGAACCTTGGTCATCATATCTGGCCCATTCTCCTCCGTTCGGACTTTTTCAAGCGACAACGGTCCAACATCAGTAACATCTCTCACCCGATGTTATCGAATATCAATATATTTCGATCTCGAGTGAAATGAGGAGTTTCTACAGATATATATATATATGACACTTTAGCTATCGCAAAGCACCACGTACTTATTTTGTTTGAAGCCCAATTCTTGGATGAACGTTTTCATCCACATCACTTCTTTGCTTGCCTCAATTACTGTAATAAATTTTGCTTCAATCGTTGAAAAGGAAACACACTTCTACAATTTTAATTGTCAAGAGACTGCTCCTCTAACAAACTTGACTAAATATCCCGATATGGACTTTCTAGAGTCAACATCACCTATCATGTTGGCATCCGTGTATCTGACTAGGTAAGGCTTATCATCTCCAAAGCACAGACACAACTTAGAAGTCCCTCGGAGATATCTAATTATCCATTTCACCGCAGATCAGTGCTCCCTTCCTGGATTTGACAAAAAACAGCTAACTGTGCCGATAGCATGTGCAATATCCGACCTCATGCATACTGCCGTGTACATCAAGCTACCTACGGCTAAAGAATAGGATATGCTACTCATGCTGGCTTTTCAGCATCCAAGGTCGGACACTGCGCACTACTCAATCTGAAGTGACTTGCCAACGGTGTGCTTATTGGTTTGAATTTGTCCATATTAAAGCGCTGGAGTACCTTCTCAATGTAGCTCTCTTGAGATAGCCATAACTTCTTGTTCTTACGGTCGTAAGATATCCTGATACCCAGGATCTGCTTCGTCGGCCTCAAGTCCTTCATAGTAAAGGACTGCCCAAGCTACTTCTTCAATTCCTTTATCTGAGCGTTGTTTTGCCCAATTACCAGCATGTCATCTACGTAGAGGAGGAGAATGATAAAATCATCCTTAGAGAATTTCTGCACAAAGGTACAGTGGTCAGAAATAATCTTTTGGTATCATTGACCAACCATGACAGACTTAAATTTCTTATACTACTGCCTTGAAGCCTGTTTTAGTCCGTACAAACTTTTCCTTAAACGACATACCAGATGCTTCTTTTCCTTAATTTGAAATCCCTCTGACTGCTCCATGTAAATTTCTTCCTCAAGGTTACCATGGAGAAATACCGTCCGGACATCCAGCTGCTCTACCTCCAAGCTCAGAGTAACAACCAAACCGAACACCACTCTTATTGAGGACATTTTTACTATTGGGGTAAATATTTCATTAAAATTAGCCCCCTTTTACTGGTTAAATCCTTTGACCAACAGCCTTACCTTGTACGTTGATTTTGAGGTACTTTTATCCGTCTTCAAACGGAATACCTATTTATTTTTCAGTACTCGCTTTCCCTTTGGCAATTCTGTTAACTCAAAAGTATGGTTCTCATTCAGTGAACCGATCTCTTCATGCATGGCTTCCATCCATTCATCCTTATGTTCATACTTCACTACCTTTTCACAGTTTTCAGCCTCACCTCCATCAGTGAACAGAATGTACTCGCTGGATGACAGTCATATGGACGGTCGTCTGTCCCTTGCAGATTATCAGATAATAACCTCCTCGACCGGTTGAGGAGTAACGTCATTCACATCTTCGGGCATTATAGCTTCTTCTTCTTCACCATTCATCTCGGTCACACTTGGGTCCCATTGTAAGGTGATACCGGTCGGACAATATCAGCAATCATCTTGTCCGTCCGATCGGTATCAGATAATGCCTTCTTCTCTTTACCAATATTTTTAATGGTCTTCTCTTCAATAAAAATCACATCCCGTGAATGGACAAATGTTTTCTCTACTAGGTCATAAAATCTGAATCCCAGGTCATCTTTTCCATAGCCCAGAAAGACACACTGTTTCATCTTTAGCTCCAACTTGGTCATTTCATCCTTGGAAATGTGTACAAACGTCTTGCTCCCAAATACCCGAAGATGGTCGTAAAATGGCTCCTTTTCAGACCAAATCTTCTCTGCGATTTCACTATTTAGAGGCTAATTGGGCGACCTATTGATAACATAGGCCGCCGTCATCAGGGTTTCAGCCCAAAAAGATCCTGAAAGTTTTGCCTCTGATAGTAGGCACTTTACCCTTTCCAGCAATATGCGGTTCATCCGCTCAGCCACGCCATTCAACTATGACATCTTTGGTGGCGTCTTCTGATACCTAATACCATGAGACCGGCAGTAGGTATCAAATGTCCCAATATATTCTCCACCATTATCGCTCTGGATGCACTTTAACTTTCTTCCAATTTTACGTTCAACCAGGGCATGAAAAAGCTCAAATACTCCATGGACCTAATCCTTGGACTTGAGTGGGTACACCCACAGCTTCTTGGAACAATCATCTATTAACGATACAAAGTACTATACCCTTCCGAATGATTTCTCCTTAAATGTTCCACATACGTTGGTATGTACTAAATCGAGCAGCTCGGTCCTTTTAAAAGACGAGTCTCCTCGAAAAGAGACTCTCCTCTACTTCCCCACCATATAGTGAGGATACGTTCTTAACTCGACTTCTTTTATGTCTAGTTTGAGGCCCTTCTTAGCCAGATGACATAATCCTTTTTTACTCATGTGGCCCAAACGGCAATGCCACAGTTCTGAGGTTTCAATGCTACTAGCAGTGTCAACTTCTCATGCCTTAGTAGAGGCCTGCAACACGTAAAGGCCTGACGTCTTTCTACCTCGGGTAACTACCAGATATCCTCTGGTTAGTTTATATCCCCTATTATAGAAGACATTGAAAAAGTCAATATTAGCAAGTCTTCCTACTAAGATGATATTCATCCGAATGTCAGGAACATGTCGGACGTCACTCAAAATCAGTCGAGTTCCATTATTGCTGATAAGAGACACGTCACCGTAGCCAATAACTCTAGATGTCTCCATATTTTTCATCTTCAACACTCCAAAGTCACATGGAGTGTAAGATTTAAATAGCCCTCTATGAGATATGATGTGGATAGATGCACCAGTATCTACTACCGATCTCTTGCTCGGCCAAATTCATAACGTAATTCACTTCACAAGTCAAGGGGAGGTCTCATCCTGTAACAATAGAGACTGAGGTCTTTTCCTCACCTCGTCACTTTTCTCCTTTTTTTTTCCGCATTTTCACGCTTTCATTTATAACAATTTTCTTAATGTGGCACTTTTTACTACAATGATGGCACTCAAAGTCTTAAAATCTTGAGCGAGACTTATTCAGGCCCTTTTCTCCAAATTTTAGACCGCGGCCTTTACTTCTTCCCTGTGACTCAGTCACGAATACCTCGGAGTGTGCAGAGGGGAAGTCCCTTGCGACCACCTTGACTCATTCATGAGTAAAGAAGCAATCACTTCGTCCAACCTAAGCGTGTCCTTTCTGAACAGTAGTGTCATGATGATGTGGTCGTATGAGGCTAGTAAGGAAGCCAGCAATACCAATACCTTGTTTTCTTCCTTGATTTCCTCATCAAGCGCTGATATTTGCGTTAAAATTCGGTTAAACTCGTTTAAGTGTTTCTAAAAATTTTTCCCTTCAAACAACCGAAAGTCGTAGAATTGCTTTTTCACATGAAGACTTGTTGTAAGGGATTTAGACTTGTATTGACTCTCAAGTTTATCCCAGACCTCTGTTGGGTCAGTCAGGCCAATGACCTCCTGAAGGGTATTGTCTGCAAGATGCAATTTGATAGTGTAGATGACAAGATCCATTTTATTTTGCCATTCTTCCTCCGTCATATTTTCCAACTTCTCTTTCCTCCTCCGAAAGGCTTTTATCGTTTCTTCCCGAGTCAAGATATTTTTCACCATTTCTTACTAAACGATAAAATTACCTTACCTATTAAACTGCTCCACACTGAATGGTAAGCTCTTTGATATTAATGCCATACGATTGAAGGTTTATAAGCTGACTTTGATACCACTTGATGGGAAAAATGGCGATCGAACAGACAATACACACACCACAGAAGGATGAGAAGAAAAAGAGAGTAAGAACACATAATTTTTACGTGAAAAACTCTTCTCAACTAAGAAAAAAATCACGGGATACTTAGTCGACAAATCAATCTCACTATGTAAGTTTTCGGTTACAAAAACCCAAGGTTACACAAACCCCATGAGGAGAGAGCAAAGAACAAAAGCACAATTTGACTCAGTTTTTCTCTTCACACACTCTCACACACGATTGTTTACAGCATACACATATATATATATACATAATTTTTTCGAAGACCATCTACCAATAGGCAGATTACGTGTGGGCAAGAACCTATCATCAGCCCTGCAATGTAAAGCTGCTTTGCAAGTTATTATACCCGGCACAAATGGTATCTACTCTGCAAAGATCACGCCTGATCATCACGGATCATGCATGCTCTGTGATAGTCAATCTTCTGAATTGGCGTGCTTGGTCGTTTCTAGCTCCCTTGCTAATGTCATCCTTTATCAGAGATATCGGTCCTTAGCGAGTCCTCAAACCTTAATAGACACCTCGGTCTTTATCGAAGTCCTCGGGCCATTGTAGAGATTTTGGTCTTTTATCTACGCAAAGTCCTCAAGCACTTTCTATGCCAAGGTCCTTAGGCCGAATTGTGCACAAGTCCTCAGGCGAAACTATGTACAAGATCTCAGGCTAAACTATTCACAAGTCCTCGTGCCAAACTGTGCACAAGGACCTCGTGCCAAACTGTTTACCATCTCGGCTGTTTCCTGCACTACGGCCATTTTTGTAAGTCGACTGTTTCTGCACCTCAACCGTTTTCACATAGGAGTGACCTTTTACCCAAGAAACCCTTCACTACCCAAAAATGGACTATGTAAAGACAATGATACACTAAAAGCATGACAGAAGCAGAGTAATCAATTATTGAAGACAAATGCTTCAATTTTGCAAATTCCTCCGAGGGAAAAGGCTTGCTTTGGTTTGATTTTTATACATTTCCCCTCTATACATATTAGAAAAGTCATTACATGGAAAAAAAAACGTTTTGTGCAAGGCCCAGGCAGAGTAAATTGTTTAAATTATTTGTATCACAATCTGTCAGGATGCATCGACTCAGCAGGATCTTAGTAACTCATTACAAGATTTTGTGCTTGCTTTCCTTGAGGCCGTGAAATTTTCAATTGCTGAAAGTTTATCTGGTGCAGAAAGGTTAAGGGACATTCCTTTGTGTTTTAAGTTTTAAAAAGGCTGGTTGACTTATAGTAATGGTATTAATAACAATAATGAACAATATGCGGCTTAGTGCACAAAGTTAACTTATTATGGGGCCTGGGATGATAAAATGTATGTAGCCTTATCCTTATATTATAGAAAGATTATTTCTATCGTTTGACTTTGAAATAAAGTTGCTATATATTTTATAGAAGACTCAAAAAAAAAGTAGCAATAATAATTGTAAGAATATAATGGAAATATGTGTTGAAATAGAAGGAGAATATACTTTCAAATATATTATGGAATATTCTCTTATAATGACAGTTTAATGCTTTACACTATATATAAATAACTCTAGAGAAGTGTAAATAGACAAACACTAATTGCTGAGTTCTCTCTTATTTTCCTCTCACCTTATATACGTGCTATCAAAGTAAGGCCTAAACCTAGCTGTCACTGCCGGCACCACCGCCAGTGATTATCCCTCGACAATTCTCAATTCTTATTTTCCAGATTTACTTAATGTAATTGTTGCAATCAAGCCTAGAATCCCATGGGTTGGGTTGTTTAAACTGAAACTCAGAGATTTGGCTTTTTGTTAGATCTTTTGAGATTTCTTCGCTACAATCTCTATTGCTTGGTGTTTTATTGAAGGAAGCTAGAGCACCATATTGATTTCTATAAGGGTCTATTTTGACTGCAAAATAAAAATTAGAATTTAAATATATAAGTCTTGATGTGTCCCTAGATCCGGATTCTTGTACGGATTAGGGAGCCTTTGAGTGCTCAGGTTGCATTAACCTCGAACTGGTCTGATCTCCACGTCTCTCAACTTGGACTCTACGTACCACAAATTATAAATAGGAAATTAGAGGATGGCGAAAAGTATTCCCACCATAAATTCTTCAATGCTAAAGTTAGAAATCTTTCTCAAGAAATGGAAAGATACAAGCGTGAAGGTAAACGTAATATGAAATGTACGGATGCTTGTGTGCAAGGGGCATGAATGAGGTTTAGAGGAGGCTTTGGCTCCTTTCATACATTTCGGAGAGTAGCTCATTAAGATCACCAGACTAGAGCAGCATTTTTTTACAAAGGGAAGAGAATTGATTCTTTCACCTCGTGTTGGGGTTCGAAGCTTAGCATGAGAAAACATTGAGATGTTTCGAGTACTCTAGGATGTGGGGATCTCTTTCTCCATTGTAGGAGAAGGTATTTGTAAGCTCCATGGAAGAGATTTTGGGCACGGGAACTTGTGACAGGTGTCCTGCCTGGGTTCGCCGACCGCTGACCACCGCCAGTGGTATCAGTTGTCACCTTGTGGTGGCGAGGGGACCATCACCAAGCGTTGACGGCATAAGCCTAGTTGATTTTCGCGGGGATTAACTGAGTTGCTATAGAACGGTGGGTGCCACAGCCTGCCAAAGTTGACTTCATTTGCCCTTGGTTGGCATTTCCTGAGCCTGCATCTTTTGTGCTGCCAATCTGCAGCCGTCTTGGGGAGGAGCGCAAACGGGTGGTAATTAGGCATGCGCTAGGAGGTTTCTAGTGGGCCTTGCCGCTGCCTGCTCGGCCCACAATCCCTTTTGTGGTAGTGGGCTTCGCTCGAAATCTCCTGGGCCCCATCGCTTAGCGGGGCCTGCCTGCTAGTTGAGCTCATTCTTGCTGATTGGGCCTCATTATTGTCGGCTCATATTCATACTGGACCCATCAAGTCTAATTTCATTTTTGCTAGATTTTAAATTGTGTATGATTCAAATTTTATTAATTGAATTGTGAAGAAATTAAAATTCTTGAGAGGAAATATAGTAGAGGCAAGATTATTTTTTTAATGCATGCATAAAAATGAAATCAATAAATAACCCAATATAATTCTAATTTTTTTAAAATAAAATTAGACATAATACAAATTTAGAAAATATATAATTTTGGAAGATATATTTTGAAAAAGACAAGGAGATCCCTAACTTCAAAACGTTAAGACCCTTTTTAAAATCTTTGAAGCAAAATATATTATAATACACAATATACGTAAAGTATATTCAAATGTAAATAAGAATCATAATATTATGTATAGTAAATAACAACATTAATATATATATGAACAATAAGAAAATCAACACACGGAGTTTTGGTAATGAAAGAAAATATCGATAACCAGCAGTTATCAACTCTAAATTTCTATAGTCGGTAAAATAATATACTAAGAAGGTCAATATAAAGCTTGAATAATATAAGCGCATTGAATCTTAATTGATTTACTCTTGACTTATATCTCCTAACAATGAGCTCCTTAAATTTGTTTCTATTAGTAGAACCAAATACATTTCGATCTTCGTGTCAATTGTGCATCAATTGCCATAGAATTTTCACACATTACTGGATAACAGTACCCACACCAGTAATGCCCCAACGAAGGCTTATAGGTTGAAACTAGCACCTAATACAATGAAGAATAATGGAGAAATATAGGAACAGAAAACCTTGATAATTTATCTTTAAAGTAAAGATTTGGTTTTCTCAAATAGAGGGTATTCATATTTATCAATGAGAACTCTTAGAGATGGCTGTCATTTCCCACAAATTTCTTCTCTTATAAGAGTTTGAAAATTAGGTATTTATAGAGAATGTTGAAAGTCAAAAATTTGTGGTAGTTCAAAAAACAGTGCCCCAAAACATATGCGCTACATATGTGTGCTTTAGGCACAGAAGTTTTAGCAAGAGGTCCATGTTCCATCGTACGTGTATCTCTCAAATGCACATCAGGTATAAACAACCTAGATAAACAATGCTCATACGCGTCTTGAGCACACATCATGTATAAGCATTCTAAATAAACAACGCTTATACATGTCACGAGCGCACCTTAATTGTGAGCATTCTAAACAAACAATACTTATGTGCGTCTCGAACTCACCTCAAGTATGAACATTCTAAACAAAATATGAACATACTCTTTTCAGGCATAGGTAGACATGAATGTTGGAAAATAGTGCATTTGCGAGCAACTAGAATATATCAAGCTCTAATCTTCACTAATATTTAAAAATATTTCAAAATACCTATTTTACTCGTTACAAAATATGCCAATGGAAAAAATTTCTAACATATTATATACAAATATTATATTTTTTGTATTTTTAGGACATACTTACATAATAATTTTGGCCAACGCTTTTATGTAGAAATTATTTAAATATTTTTACAATAGGGATAACTACTTATCGATCTATCTCCATTCAATATGATTTGTATTATAAACGAGTAATGATAGGGGTTTGGGCCTAAGTGATAGGCCTAGCAAGCAATGTTAATTTATATAAATATTTTATATGTACATATTATTTTAAAATATTTTTAAATAATACTCTTTATTAAAATATTAATTTTTATATTTTTAAATAATTTTTTAAAAAATTTTAAAAATAAATCTAAGGTTGGACCACCTCTTTGACCCAAACAAGTGAAAAAAATTTGTCAATGGGTCTAATCTTGTTTAATTTTATAATATTTAATTGATAGACGAGCCTTACAATTATAATTCTTTACTCTACCACTCAAAATTTTTTAAAAAATTTCCATATTATTTTTCTATTAAAAGAAATTGGATTATAGAATTATAATTTTAAAATTTTAATTCTAATTATAAATTTCAAGATCTGATTCCATGAACCAAACAAAACCGTAAGTTTGATTCTAGTTTTTGTTCTCAATTCTTGGATCTGGATTACTTTCTGGTCTTCATTTTCAAAGTTCTCTATTTGGCTTTTTGATTGCTTCACTTTAGATTTCTATTCGTGTTAATGATCAGGCACTATTCGAAGTTCTGTGTTGTGTTGGGGTTCAACACCTGAATCCACCCGATCTGATAGCAGCGGAATACCTGAACCCCCCGTCATCGTCAGCCACCATTTAGTATGAATAAGAAACAAAGAGATGCACAATAATTTTTAACGTGGAAACCCCTTCTCAACTAAAGAAAAAAATTACGGGATACAAAATCCACCAATAGATCTACTATGAAAAATGGTTACACAAATCCAGAGACAGAGTACAACAACCACCCTGGCTACACAAACTCTAGAGGCGAAAACAAAGAACAGAGTACGAGAATACAAAGCCTCACTCTTTGTATTTCACTCACTGCTCTCTCTTTCTTCTACTCTTTCTTTCCTCGCTGTGGTACTCTCTGCTATCTTATTTTACAAGTGTTGGTGAAACGGTGACCGCCGTTTCACCCCGCACACATGCGGCCGGCGCATAGCGCCTCTGGTGTTGTCTCACACACCAACCCGGTCACCACCTTGGTGGCTTTCACATGCCACACACTGCCCGAAGCTCCTGGTGCTCATATATAGACGTCCTGGCTCCACCTAATCACATCTGCCAAGCTGGTCATTTTGCAGATAATTGATGCCACATCTTCACCAGTTTTCGAACTTCCTGCATGCCCATGCCCTGCAAGACAGCGCATATTCTGTACTGTGCAGACGTGTGTTCTGCAACCCAACTGCTAGCCTGTCGATCAATCCTGTAAAGACATATGTCCGCTACCAGCTACCACTTT
>JAOVVI020009622.1:0-13496 GCA_028571085.2 Nepenthes alata
TTTCTTATTTATTTTGATTATTGTTGAGATAGAAAATTAATTTTGGGCCACCTTTGTATGTAACCATTTGTTCTTAATATTTTGTATGTTTAAATTGAGTTTATCTAATAATTTTTGTTATTATGTTACATTTTAGTATTTTTAGATTATATTTTATTTATGATATTGTTTTACGATTTGGAACCATGGATACGACAAAAGTTGGTATTATAGCTAGTTTTAAGGAAAGTGTTTTTGATAAATCAATGAACTAAATATTATAATTTATTATATGTTAGGTACTAAGATGTTTGGAAGATGACAAGTTTGGCCTTGTTGGGAGGATAATCACTTTTTCATGATAGTAATGATGGCAGATATTATAAATCGAATGATGCACTGCTAAGATGCACATCTGGGTGCCTTAGAGATGTGAATTTGGAAAATATTTTGATTGCTTATGATCAGTTTACAAATAATTGAATTCTTAAATTTTTAGGTAATTTATATCTGACGAAGGCTAAATTATGGTTAGCTAAGTTGAAAAACAACCTACAAACTTGATGGCGAAATCAACCATTGATGAGTTATGAAAAAGAGAATTTTGGTAATGGAGAATAAAGAGATTTCATGGAATATGTTCTTAAAAACGTTCCTAAATAAATATTGTTTGACAAATCTTTCAAATTAGAAGGAAGATGAGTTTGCTGAGTTAAGGTAATGAAATTGGATGGTGGCAAAATCCGATGCAATGTTTTCTTAGTTAACTTGTTTTACCTTATATGTGATGGTATTGTGGCATTTTAGTCATAACTAATTGATACGTCGTAATTTATGTTTCACTCAAGGCCGTTAGCGTCCCTTCCAATCCTTCCACACTTCGAAACTGTCTTACATTTTTGAAACTTTAAACTCCAAACCTCCTGACTACAGTTCAAAAAAGATTATTACCCTTGTCCTCATTACTAGAAAATAGAGACCCAAAACTTGCTAAGCACCATCATTTTCCCAGAAGCACAACCTTAGAGATCTACTTCGAAATGACCAATGAATTTGCTTCCGACCCATTAAAAATAGAATTTAATTATCCTGGACAGATGCATCTGGATTCCTAATTCGGATACTCCTCCAGTTGTACAGCTAGCCAGGAAAATCTGAATCTACCTAGAAGGCATGCCTCCAAAGAATCACAAGAAGTACCTTCCCCAGGAACCACAAATCCAGACCGTGAAAAAATGAAAATATGAAATGAAAGGAGTTTCATTAACACTTCAATAGCTGACTGAAATCACCAGGATCTCATAACAAAGACACTGTTGTCATTCAAACCACAACAGTATACATCGTCAGACCCCAGTTTTCCAAAATTATCCAGCAGTGACCCAATGAAAGGCAACCTTCTCTCAGCACCCGAAAAGTAGCACACAAGTTATTCTGATTATTTAACTCGAACACATTAAATTGAGCATTAGATACAAACTTATCAATAATGACTAAGGAGGAAGATACCAAGACGACAACTTCAGCCATAAGACACCTCAAAACAAACTCATAGAAGAGTCACAAGATCACTGACAACTTCGTCAAAAATAAGTATAGAAAATGTGATGCCATCATATAAGACACATCCAACTCTGGAAACCATTACTCGAGATAAATTGACTCTTTCAAAATATCAGTCCTCCTAGATTCAAAGCCAGCAAAAAAGGACACAAAAAACAAAAGAGGACTGCATAGAATACCTTATTAAGATAAGATCCACCTACGGATGGCAAAGGGCTGTAGTTGGGTAGGGGAAGACAAACCGAACCCAATAGTTAATAGGATATTTTGTGTTATACCTAAAACCGAACCCAACCCAAAGCTGTTTTCTTTTGTTTATTTTTTCATCTTAAAGAGATCATTAAAAATTAAACAATATTAGCATAGCTTTTAGTCAGTAAACACTGCAAGTTTTCCAATAAATTTTCAAATTCATAACCCTTGAACATAATTTAGTTTATAAAAAAACTTTAAAAAATGCTTCCAGCCAACAAACAAGAACATAAATATTCTGAATCTTAAATTCATAATACAACTGAAATCTCCAGGCTTTCTGAATATCAAACAACTCATCAAATATGTATCACTCTAAAAATAGAATCTATATTATATGAAACAAAATAAAGTATAAAGATTAATCTTATTCAAAATTAGGCCAGTATTATATATTATATATAATAGATATATGATATTTGGATCGGGTTTAGGTTGAGGCGTAGTCTACCAAAATGTTTTTACACATTTTGGGTTTTTAAACCCAAACTTAGTCAAAGTAGGTAAAATCGGTCAATTAATGAAGAGTTGAATCGAGTTGGGTTTTTTGCCCTCCCTAGTTCCACCTCAAGAATAGCATCTTCAAAACAGCCCATATTCCCAGGCGTCCTCCCCTTGCATGAGCACAACAGAACCCCAATTCAAACCTCCAAAACAAGGCTGAAATCTAAAGCCAGATTTTACCAATGCTGACAGAGAACTACCAAAATCAAAACTTTTCTATATCAAAACCCAACTACTAGACAATCAAACTATACCATTAAACAATTTCAAACACCTACCCAATTAAACAAAGGCTTCACATTCTGAGATGATTTCTTTGCTACTGAGACAAACCTACCTTAAGTATCCTGACTGAATTAACAATAACTTCCGCATTCCCAAATGAATCATTTGTTTTCAACTAACCTAATAATGGCAAATTTTCCACAAATCTATTTCAGACTGAAGAAAAAAAATTTATGAGGCTGTTCCGCTACCAAACTCTCTCTGCAATCACACCCATTACCTCGTTTCCAGATTGCTCAAAAACCAAGAACCTTAACTGCAATTTTATATTTAAAGGGTCCCTTGTCCCAATCATGATAAAAGATAAGAGAGAAGCCCATTAACCAGCAGAGAAGCAACAAACAATAGGAGAGACATACAAATAGGGGCTTGATGTAAAGGAATGACAGGGAAAGAAACAGAACGAAGGAGACGAGAGAGGAAGAACAGCAGTCATGGTGACACAGCTGTGAGCCAAAGCAGTAGACAGAGATGCAATAAGAGTCAGCTAGAGTTTAAGGGGAGGGAAGAAATCTCCTAATGGCTAGATGTCAAATGAAAGTAAAGAAAATTACCATTGTATCTTAATGTCAAAAAGTCATCCAACCATAAAGGATCACAAAGGAATTGTTGCAAAATCTTTTATGAAAGATAAAGCGGCATAACATACAATTTTCACGCCGGTAGCTAGCACGTGGATCAAGTGCTGAAATATTTTCAAGCTTCACAGGTCTCATACATCTGTCATCTTTCAGGTTCCGTTCACCACCAGGGCCACTGATATTTATGTTTCTTACAGCAGGCAAGATAGTCTTAGTTGCAGCTCCACTCTCTTCCTGCATCTTAACAGTTAAAGACTGAGGCTGGACAGAAATGGTTGGCCCCTCTGATTCTTCGCTGGCATTTGAAAGCCTTTGAGAATCAGCAGATTTTGCCTGTTGATGAAGAGGGGTTGTTCTTCTGGAAAAAGCTTCTTTTTTGGATTCAGAAGCTTGCTCCAGCCTCAGATCATTTCTTGGGACAATGACAGGTACAATGTCAGACTTATTACAGACTGGAAGACTGGTCACTGTTTGTGTCTTCGTTGAATTTCTTTTCTGAGCTGTGGTACCAGAAACTGCTGTTGAACCAGCAGTATTCTTTGGACTGGTACTAAGACTGACCCTTTGAGGGGTGCCAGGTGCACTACCTATGGCTGCAACAATGACAAGAAAACCAAATATAAGAAGAAACATGTCACGCTCAAGACTTGAAGGATAATTGACAGTAAAGCCGAAATGAGGAACAAGCCAGAACAAGAAGAATAAATTCATAAGATAATATCAACATACATGCTAGAATCTTAGACTCTTTATTTATAAGATTTGATGTTGCTGGTACCGGAACTCTTCCAAGAGATCTTGTCTCCTTTTCCATCAGATCTGAATTCTGTGATGTCGATAGGCGACCTAAACCAACCTTGGCAGTGCTTTCTGTCTGCATCGACAAATTCCCACTAGATGTAGACCTGGATTCTGAAATACCATTTGAATGTGTACGAACTGTGTAAGGCTCAATGCGCTGCATGCAGGATATAGCATTGAAAAAGTCAGAAATTTAGGTATAAATACTTAGCACAATATATTTTACATCAGTAGACACAAAATTCCAAAGGTGCTTCAGCATACCGAGACGTCCACTACCCACACTCCAACACAGCTCTGATTATGTGAGCAGCCAAGAAGTTTCCCCTCGTGAACATTAAGATCAGACAATCGAGACCATCCAACATCCACCGTATCATGACAATGTATGGGCTCCCACGAGAAGACCTACAAGTAGCATTTGAGTTTAAGTGCATCCAAGCCAAAATTCACATACATCAACACTTGTCAAAGAAAATATTCACAGCTTGTCAAAATAGCACTCACATTACCTTTAAACTTTCATGCAATCCACAAAGAAGAGTCTTTCCGTCAGGATTGAAAGTCATGCAACGAACTCCTGAGGACTAGAATAAGAAAACCATAAGACATGATTGGCTACTAAAGGTATAAAATAATAGATATAGGAAACATCGATTCAACAGGTATCTAAGGGCCAAGCTATTTGATCCTCAAATATTTACCTCAGGCCCAGCCGTGCCAATAAGTTCAAAAGTTTCAAGGTCCCAGAATTTAACAGTCTTATCAGCTGAACCTGTGCAAGGGGGAAAACAAAACGAAATCACAATGATAAGCACATCATTAGAGATGATCGGATTCTAAGAAGATGGGAACAATAGATAGATATAAATATGTAGTTTGTAGGATAATTCAAAGACGATCATACACAGTAATCCTCTTGAATGTATACAATGAACACCCTTAAATTTCTCTAGAACCCCAAAACCACGAAAACATATTTATTCGGATTTTAGTCACTAGCTTAGATGAAAATATTGGTAGCGATATCGTTCGCAGCTATATTAGTATCAAACAATTCGGGCAATACGAGTGTCAAATATATTGGAAACAAAAGTTTCTTTTTTTTGCAAATCATAACCTAATAGGAAAATATCAATCAATATATCGGTTGTATCAAAAGATAAATTGGCTAATATTTTGAATATCAAATGATATATTACGGATACGATGACATATTATGATTTTTCCATGATGTTGAAAAATATTGGTTTCAGAGAGCCCTATACCAATATATATCAGCTAATTTGAAATTACTCACCAAAAACAACAGCCTTTACCCCAACCCCAACCGTTCAAATAATAGGAGAAAAAACAAAATAATAAAGAACACTGAGTTACAACCATCAATTTTTTTCTAGCTTAGTTAGTACAACATCAATGGATTTGCCATGAATGCTTCAATGGATTTGTCATAAACGCTTCTTTAATATTATACTGTGTCATCAAATAAAAAATTCCTAATATTAAAATAAAGGGCACTTCTGAAAAGTTTTCATTATTTGGGAGCCCATGGTTTCTAGGTTGGAAAGTTGACACTTGAAAGAAGCAATGCTCACCTAAATGTGGTAATTTGACGCACATTAAAAGTATTTTGGTGGCTTTACCGAGTTATTATTTGGTGATCAATAAGCTTGAGGGTCTCATGAAGCACTTCCTTTGGGCTGAGAGGATATGGTACTCCCATTAGGTCAGATGGGATACTGTCAAGAGACCTGTGCATTTGGGAGGTTTGGGTGAGATTTCAAGGCTTTTAACGAAGCACTGTTGGGGAAGTGGATTTTGAGGGCTGCCATCAATAAATCCTTTTTTATGATTAGTTATTGCTGCTATTTGTGGAATGTATGAATTTGATTGGTTTACTATGTGTTATAATAGATGTTTTAGTTTGATCTTGGGGAAGGACATGCACAACATGGAATCTGTGAGTTCTTTTAGGCTATCTCTTGCAGTTGAGTTGAGATCCACAATCAGATTTTCACAAAATCGGTAGCCCAGGCTGCAGCTGCCTAAAGATAGCTTCCATATTATTTTTTATCAAGAAGAATGCTAGTGTTGCTGACATTATTTTCTGGGAAAAGGGGGAGTAGTTGTCCCTCCAACAATCAATAGTTTCACTTATGTCAAGGATCATTTAACAGCTTTTTTATTCTCTCTTTGCTGTCTACTGTTAAGATTCGGCATGGATTTCATGATTATGCGACATGGAAGCTTGAGAATAATAGCCAGTTCTCCATGTTCATGTTATGATAAGCAGCTGACGATGGAGTTTCATGTTCTGTATTAGTGATTTAGAAATCTATGGTTCTCCGAAAAGTCTACTTTTTCATAGAAGGCAACGTGGAATAGATGACTTACCATTGGAAACCTTCAGCTAAGAGGGTTTAGAGTCACCAACGGATGATTCACGTGTATATATCAGCTGGCATCTGTTGACCATCTTCTTTTGCACTGAAACATTGCTGGGAAGCTGTGATCTATTGTTTTTCTGCTTTTGGCTTTCAGCAGGCTCATTCCAAGTCTGTCATCCAGGAGCGTTTGGCTTGGGAGTGGGTCAGCAAGACAAAATTGAGGAATACAGTTTGGAGATGATTACTTTGGCTCTAATGTTCAATTGAAAAAAAAAGAAATGGCAGATTTCAAGGGAGGTGAGATATCCTCTTTGGAGTTATCTTCTGGGAAGATTAGGAGGTTGTTTTTCCGGACTACAGAACAAAATCTTTCTTCTTCGGTATCTTTTTTAGATTTTTTTTAGCTCTTAAAATCACACTTTTCTACGCTTAGCAATTTTTCATTCCTTTTGTTCTGTTTTTCATATTTGGTTGATGTCATCTAGACATCTCATTGTAAACCCTTCTTTCTTATCAAAAAGAAAAACACAATGCCTTCCAACCACATAAAAATCAAAATACCAGTCTTAAAGCAGTTCCCAGAACACCTGAATTTCAGCATCATAACAAAGTCAACAAAGCAACAACAAATAACAAAACTTTTGTAAAATCAACAAGAAAAAGGAATGGCCTACCTCAGCAATAAACTTGAACTCCTGTCTTGCCATTTCCGACCATTCCACTACTAATTTTGAATCTTATTTTCAGTAGTACAACAGGGATAGTTATAAAGGTAGTGCATGGCTAGCAATTTTTAAGGGCTATTAGTTAGGGGTTTTTTGTTCAGATCCAAACTCACCCTTTATACAATTCCTCAACCTTGTTGGTGGTCCCACGCCAACCGAGGTCCTACACCAGTCAACGTACTTCAGAAGCATACTCAAGCCATATGCTCTCTCTGGGAATTTTGATATGGGTCCCAAGTACACTTTGCTAAGGACGTTAGTCACCAGGTTAAAAGTCCATTGACATGGTTTTACCAAGCTCAAGTGCTCTATCCTTCCACATGCCAACTTAAGATGCTCAGGAACATCACTCATCCAACAAGTATCACAATACAATAAGCATTTTTCCCCTTCTAATCATTACGCATCCAAAGAAAAAAAAAAGAAAAAAGAAAGAAAAAGAAAAGGTTGAAAGACAGTTCCAATATGTGGTGGTGATCATAAGCAATTAAGTTTCACTTCATCTCACACTTTCAGCCTTAAAAGAGAAAAAATCCCCTTGCTGGTATCACAGCATGACATTAACAATTTTCAATGTATGAAAGAAACATTACACTTGACTAACACATGAACAATAACAAAGTACAGCACATTAGAAGTACATATATATATTGTTTTTCCAGATAGTACAGCAGATGAACAATTATACCTAAAAATGATACCAAGGGAGTGTCACCCAAGTACTAGTATTGCATCCTCAAATTAAGTATATCTAACCTGTTGCCAAGAGAAATTCATGAGGATGAAAATCTATGCTCTGAATCTGCCCCTCATGGCACTTGAAATCATGCAGAAGCTTTCCAGCTGTCAAATCCCACAGCTGAAAAAAAGGTGGTAGTTTAGTACATACCATAAACTTCAGTTCCCTATTTGTAGAGAAACAGAAATTATGTTCTTAGCAGTTACAAAGCAACTATAGAGCAAACATACCTCCACTTCTAAAACTAGATGTAATAAGCAGTCACAAATTTGTTTTTCATAAAACAGAGTAGGACAATACCTGTCCCATGTCAGTTGTTTAACTAATTTGACAGCAAGAGGTTACTCATCTTTTCAGCTTACCCCTTGTCATTAATTTAGATGTTGATATTAGGAAGTGATCGAAATAGGTCAGACTTAATTTATTTTGTGATGAGAACAGGAAAGATCAGCACTGGTGGTGCACTAGCAAACATCTATAAATAATTAGTGCAACTATCTTTTTATGTTGGAACAGCAAGTATATTCAGTTAGCTCATTTGGTGTTTCGATTTGAGATACTGCTGGATGATAGCTTAGATTCCAACGGAAGCACCAACATTAAGAAATGACGCAATTTTTAGGGTTGTTTTGAGGTCTACATTGTAAACTTGTACATTTTGGTCTTAAAGAGTGGGCACAGTCCAGTTGTCACGTTCTCAACATCTGCATCATGAACACACCCCCGGAAAAAAGGAAAAAATAAAATAAGCGAAGAGACTTTTTTTATAACTGACAACAATGGTGGGCCACCACACCACTGATCCCACCAACTCCCCTCCTGTAATCTAACACTTCAAACACCATCTGCCCACCAAACAAATGCAAGTTTCTCAAGAGGAAACCAAGAAAGCATGGGCAACATAAGCACACATATGGCAAAAGGAATTGTGTTAGCTGCGTATATATGTGTCAATGCCTAGGAATGTGCCTCACAAGTGACAAAGCAACATGATATGATACCATCTGTCATAAAAGTTTTAGCCGTTTGGCCAAGTACTAATATAATTCGGACAAGAGAGTCAGTGCACAAAGACCATCTAGTTTGGAAATAACTCCCAGTGAAATACTACCATAGGCCTCAGTTAAGAGTACTGATGCAAGCAACAGATAAATCTGTAAAGCATCCAATGTGTAAGTCATTAAATTATTAACAACCAACAATAACAATCTCACTTCACCACCCACAAGTTGTCAGCAACACATAATATGATCCAGTGTTTACTGGACCAGTAAAGATCAAAACCATCTTATTAATATTATTCCAAGAATGCAGTGGAGTTCCTGAGAGTATAGGTGATGCATAATTAAATGAAGTATTTAAATCAGAAAGTAGTAGTGTTAACCTTGACAGTATTGTCCTCGCCGCCAGAGACAACCCAACGTCCATCCGGGGTAAATCTAATTGCACTAACCCCTCGTGTATGGCCCTTGTAAGTATGGATACAACCCTTCCTTCTAATATCCCAGATCTTAAGGTTGGTGTCCAAAGATCCAGATGCAAAGAACTCCCCAAATGGATGAAAGTCCACAGATATACAGTTGGACCTGTGACCGGTGAGTGTGCGAACAACTATCGACAAAAACCAATTTCACAGGGGGCAAAAAAATTCTCACACATCAATTTGATGCCTATCAATCATATAAAAATTGTTTAACTAGGTTGGTTCCACATACTCTTCGCCTCCTCTAGATCCCAAAGCTTGATTGTGCCACTTGCTGCTCCAGCAGCCACCAGCACTTCTGAAGAATCAAAACTTACTGAATCAATCCCACTTGAATGGCCTGACAGACTCTGCAAGAAATGTCACGGTTATGAAGGATAATGCTCAATCTTGAATTAATACCAATCCTGAAGATAGATTTTACAGGAAAAGACAACACTATGTGCTTATAAACAGAGTTCAAATGAATTCTGAACCACATTTTACATAACCATTACCTAAACAAATATTGAGTGCTGGCACTAGCCTGTAAATGAAGCTAACAGCCACCTAAAACCTATAATGCTGCCACAAATTCCATCCCCAAAACCCGCATTTTGACTGTGCCTCAATACATCAATTATACTTGAACTCCTAAAACAGTACAATTTCGCAAAATATTATGTTCAGTATATGAGCCACATAACGTAGACGACACAGATCTGGGAGGCTACAATTCTCTCATGGAGATGGAGCTTCTCCATATATTAATTGTCCATTTAAAAATAAACGATTGTAATTTAATATTTTAAAATAATTAATTTTAACTATTTTTAATTTTTTTTTAAAAAAAGTTAAACCACAACTATCCATTTTAAATGGACATTTAAATTAGAAGATGGATGGGCTCCATCTCCATAGGAGATTTAGCCCCCTCAATCCTAGAGTTCACCATATTAAGCAGGCCACCATTATATAAGGTCCTGTATATAGTCTTGCACTTATGCATGTCACCATTATCCAGTAATCATATCCAGTCATCGATGAGTTCTTGCACTTGTTTCCACTTCCCACCTCAGCATGGCAATTGTGTAACAGCCATTTGGGCTTCTTAATGGAGTCGTCCAACATTTGGGAATTGGCTTCAGTCAGCAGAGTGACTCTCCACTCACCCATGTATGCTCCTAATTTTGCACCCATATCGGTTCCCAAGCATGTTTGAGATTTTGTAGTACCACAAGCACCGGGCTAAATAGTGGTTGAGCAACTCAAGCAATTTGTCATGTGCAATTATTAGAAGGAACTTGTCACATAATACTACCTTGTTCATAGTGATTGCAAGAAAGAAAGCAGCCTACAAGCAGTCAACGCAAGGTAAGGCAGCATAAATACAGCCTTTATTTAACCCTATAATAACACAACCTTATAAACTGAACTGCCCTCTTTTCTTCAGTTGAACAGCTAATTCTTCGACCAACTTCACATGTCAAGCAACCAACAAGAAAGCACAGCCACTGCTTGACAGCAGGTTTTTTTTTTATTTTTTTCCCATGGCTTTTTCCCTTCTTCTTTTATACATTTTTCCTTCCCTTTTCTTCAGCATCTGATAAAGTGGTTGGTTCCTAGTTATATTGTATCACAATTGTGTTCTCTCACTCTTCTTATGTAAATCTAGAACTCAAATTCCTTTGGCACTACTATTCTCTTTTGCCTTCCTGGTTGTCCTATCAGTCTAGTAATGCTAAAAATCCACTTACTAAAGACTACGCATATGCATAACTTCTGAGGTGCAAACATACAATATATCATACCTTACTTGCCGTTGCTAATGTCACTAACAATATTAATAGTAATATTTCTCTACACAAATATAAGTATGTATGTATCTATCAGAGAAACAAAGATAAATGATAACCAACGAGTTAGGAGAACAAACCAGTATAGCATTCGGTTTGCCAATAGCCCAAAGATTGACCTTGTTATCTTCTCCTCCAGTGACCAGAACCCTGGATGACTTCCTACCGATCTTGAGGCAGTTCACAGTGGAAGCGTGCGCTACAAATTCCTCTGTACCAAATTTGGTCAAGGATACTTCCCATGTACAATAATCCGTAGATGAAAAAACGAACGGAAAAGCAAAAAAAACAAAATATGCCGATTTACTGGTATGCTTAGAGGGGCAAAATCGCATCCGTAAGAGGAGATCTACGAGATATCAAAGTGGGCATCTGAGCAGATCAAGCAATTCAAAAATAAAAAGAAGCGCAGAAATGGATTATCCTTTTTCAGGCATGAATACCTGTGCATTCCAGATCAAACAAACAAAAACCCTAAATTTCGAAAAATATACAAATAGATGAGCAGGAAGAAAAAAAGGATACGTAGCTTATAAGCACGTTTGGTCGTCATGAATGCAGGAGGAGTGCGAATTTATGGCAGAAACCCCCTCGAAACGCCGTCTTAGTTGAGCCTTTATTCATCTTACTGCTCCGCCCATTCAGATCTCCACAGAAAAACATCCATTATCGTATGCTACAGTATACTGCCCAAGAAATCGCATACAAGACGAACTACAGACTAAAAAATTCAGAAGAGAGAACAATCAGTTACTTAAGAGCTACCAACAAGATGCTTTCTTCTTCTACTTTGTTTTTCGCATAAAAAACAGCAAATCTCAATGGAAGTTATCGGGACTGTAGCTCTGATTTGAAATCCCAATAAGTGTGGAAGTGAGTGTGGAGTAAGCAGAGTGAGGGAAACTATTAATTCGTTGGAACTACTGTGAATGCGTAGAGTCTTCCTCTTCTTCCGGCTCTGCGTGTGGTCGCATTACCTGAAGAATAATCGACAGCAATGGCGGAGGACGGTGGAGGGAATTAGAGAAGGGTGGTGGGGGAATAGGTAGGAGGGAAGACAACCTTTCACGATTATTTATTATTTTTTTATGCATTTAAAAAAACAAAAAATTTGATAGGCGGTATGAAGTGAAAATCACGGGTCATCTCACGCAGGCCAGAAAATCATTTATTTTTTTTAGTAGCAAAAAAATAATAATAATTCTTTGGGTTTTTTTTTTCTAGGAATAAAATAAATAATATTTTTCGTTTTTTTTTAACATCAATTTTTCGATTTTTTATTTTTATTTTTATTTTTTACGCGATAAAGTCATCGGTTAATAAATAGAATGTGGGCCTTTGCTTCTCCCTCCCTCTCAAATCAAAACTCAAAATCCCATGGATGATCGCTCCCGCACGTCTCTTTCTCTACCTTACAATCTGTACCGAAAACCATTTCATTTATAAATTATTTTTAATAATTTGTATTTCTTTATCAGTTGAAATATTAATCTTTTTATTTTAAAATTTATTATTTTTACTGTACTATAAATTAAATTATTTGCAAAAAAAATTTACCGAAATGATCTCACGATGAACTGAAATAATGACTATTATTCTAAACATTTGAAGGTATTTTCCTTCATATTGTTTATTAATGTATAATTTAAAATTTGTTCCTATGAGTTAATTAATTAAATAAAAGATATAATTGATACTAGAAATTACATAGTGATATAATCGATAAAAAAATCAAATATGTATGTAGTAATAAATAATAAGATTTCTTACTTTTTAAATTAGTTTAAATTTCTTCTTTTTTTGTAATTAATTGGAGTGTTTAAGTAATGAATAAGCTATAGATAGATTTTTTTTTTCCCCAAAACAGATCATAATTTAACCAAATAAAATATTTTTGCTACTGCTTTATGATTATAATCAGGTTTATAAAAATATTAACCTGAAAAGTTCCCTTCCCACAAAGAAAAAAAATGTATAAAGATGAAACTATACAAAAGAGAGAGAGAATATTGTATTTGAAATTTAAATTTAAATTTACAATTCTATCTTATCAAGCTCGGATCCATCCAGCAATGTATTTAAAAAATTTTAAAAAAAAAAAAATCTGGACCATCAGTTTTATCCGACGACACAAAAGAAAAAAAAGTAAGATTTCCTGCTTCGTCGTAGGCAAAGCAAGATTCCTTAACCCATCAAACAACTATCTTAACTCAAAATTTTAATATATTTGACGTGATTTTTGATTAGTAATAGGACAAATGAGGGCGAATATTTGTTAATGAAATTCTTTTATAAATTTTAATTTTTTTTATACTGTCTCATTAAAAGGTATGTTGGTCTCTTACAAATCATTAGGGTA
>JAOVVI020009623.1:2281-13496 GCA_028571085.2 Nepenthes alata
GGTTTCGAATATTTTTAGGCCTTTGTCCCGGACCCAACACTAGCCCCCCATGCCTGGGCCGACCAGTGGTTCCAGCCTGACATGTCCTTTCGGTCCAACTCGTGGTCACCCGGTGTCCCTCAAGATGCGCTAACGCTTGTCGTCTTCTGGGCTCGCGCCTTCCCCAGGCAGCCGCGCAGGCTTTTTCTGCACTGCAGCGATTCGGTCCTGGGTTGGAACAATTCGTACGCCTGAGGTTGCGTTTGATTTGAGGGCATTCCTATTCCCTGAAAGACATATGCAGAACAGCGCACCCCGTTAAGCGTTAGGAGGGTGCCATCTCGCCCATAAATAGGAGGGTTCCCCGATGGGTGCAGTTCATCCTTTAGCTCACTTTAAGGGAGCAACGCGGAGATCTTGGCTTGACCCACCCCTGGTCGGAATCCGTGAAGGAGTTGGATGGACTAGTTGGAGATCAAGAATTCTTGGCGATGACCGCCTTCATGCCCACACTGTGGTCAATTCCTCATGCTAATGAGGGTGGCTCGGTCGCTCTGCTGTTGTCGTGCGCCTCCACGGAGTGACTTGTCCGGCGTGCTGTGGGATCGCAACGGAGCCATCTCGGGGGCCTTTGTCACTGGTTAAGTGCGTCGCTCACGGTCTCCACTTCACTTGGTTCACACGTCGGATCCGGAGGAGGCTGAGAGGGGAGCCCCCGCGAGGGAATTGTAGGATTTTTTGTTTCCCTGCGGAGGATCCTAAGTTGGGTGTTGGTTTCGCCTCGGTGGATAACATTGGGTTCGTCTCCACCGGAGGTTGACCAACACGCGGTTGTCCCCGGTGCCTTGGCTTGTTGGGTAACTAGCGGCAAGGCCGTGGTGATCTCATGTAGGTCACGTTCTTAAGCTTGCTCAAGCATCCGGGCTAGTCGTCGTGGGGTCTAGGCCCCTTGCCATATCTTTTTCCTCTTTCCTGTACTTTTGCTGCTGCAAATCTTGTACCCTGTAAGGAAGTCCTTGCTTAATAAAAGAAGTAGTCTTTCGTCTTTACTCTTCTGCCTTATAGTGCGTACTTCCTCTTTCTAATCGCTTCCTCCGATTGCGTCGCACTCTGTTTCGCGCTCCTGAGCATCCCCGGATGCCCGTGGTTAGTTCGGCTGGTCTCGTTCCTTGAGCCTTGGCATAGATAGTTGTTGGGAGGACACGGCAGGAGGGGTCCTCTGGTGCTTGATGCCGTGGAAGTATGAGCTGTCACCGGTGGCAGTCACATCCACCTTTTCATCTGGCGCATTAAATGCGCTAGGAATCACGGCGTGCTGCACCATGACTAATTGCCTTGGAAACACGTGAAGCTTTGGGGATTTACCACGTGGAGGGCATTTGTTGGCTCTATCCCAGCGCTCTTTGCCTTCCAAAATGTCACCTTTTTCGGGGGGGACTGAATCTATTTAAACACGCAAACTTCCTCCAACGTAGCGTGCTCTGCTGATTCCTTAACAGTGTGAAGCTTTGTGTCGATTGTGATCCTTCCCCCTTTCGCCTATTTTTTGTTGTGATTTCGATGGAGGATTCATCCTCGTTGTCTGGATTAGGACCTTTTTTCGAAGAACCTGAGACGGGACCCATACCCATGGGCCCCCGGTGCGGCCGCATCAGAGGGATATCATTCAGAGGCCACCGTTGTGGGCCCTTTGCGATCGTTGAGGATGCCTCCAGGCTTTGAGAGGAAGGAGAGGTCTGCTTCCACGTGGGATCGTGGTCCTGGGAGGGTGGATCCTCTGCTTCACCAAGTGGCCTTGGTTGTCGAAGGCGTCAAAGCCCGGGTGCAAGTTGTGGTTGCAGAAATAGAGCAATTGAGGGCCCGCACTGAACACTTTGAGGAAGCGTGGGTGGAATTGGAGGCGAGGGCGTCTAGGCTTGCTAGTGCCAACGTTGGGGCTCAAGCCCGCATATTGGCTCTCCAGGAAGAGCATGAGCGGCTGCGGCAACATATTGGGACGGAAGTCGCACGGATGGGGATTGAGCTGAGGTCGAGGTTCCTGCCCGAGGAAGTCGGCCCTGCACTGGAAAGGAACTTCCAGGACATCATCCATCTCAACCGGAGACTAGTCTCGCTAGAGGACCTGAACTTCTATATCAGCGTCCTGGACTCTCAAAATTCTAGTGCCTTGAAACGCGCGGACCAGGCGGAGTATTCAGCACCAGGTTCCTCTACGGCACATGAGGGACATTAAATGTATTCTGTGGCCGCAAGCTGTTGTAAAAGAGTTATTAATGAATATTATAATGAAATTGACACTTAGCTGTGCCGTTTTATTTTTTGCGATTTGTTATAGTCGAACGGTTTGTTTTCTTCTTTGCGTGCCCGTTTCGGAGGTCTCGCTACCGCCTTTCCCGGCGATTGAAGTTCCCGCATTTAATGTGGGTGTGACAGTGGGGATTTCGATAGGTGGTTGAGGTGATATCGATCTGCGGTCTGACAAACGGTCATGATTGCTGATTGCTTTGGGGACCCACGACGTTCCCGCGTGGTAGGCACGCGACGTGGCCACTCTGTGGAGGCATCATTCGGGTTTTCCGCACGCTGGCACCTCATTGCCTATTTATGTCAGCCTTCCGCGAAATTCCTCTTTCCTGTTTTCTTACATTGAAAGTTTCCAACTCGTCCCACAAAGAAAGATGGCGAAGAAGAGAGAGTCTCCTTCTTCCTCGCGAACTTCTAAGGTGAGTTGGCATGGGGTCGACAACACAGGGTCTGTGTTGTTGACTAGCGCCATTGCTGCTTTGATGGTGGATTATGGGATCCCCAACGACTGGAATTATCATGCTCCTGGCTCTACGGGTAGGGCCAACGCTCCACCAGATGTCTTCGTCACAGTCTACGAGCATCATTTGAGGGGGGCTTCGTTACCCCATGCCATGCACTCTGTATGCATTGGTGGAGGCGTTGGGCATTCCAGTGGCGAGGCTTCACCCTAATGCCCTCCGTTATCTAGTCTCGTTGTTCATCTTCTCTCGCCTCCATACCGGCGCTTTTGACGCCAAGGTGGTGAGGTTAGTCTTTTGCTTCACGGAGTCGGAGGATTGGGTTTCCATGTCTCCGAAGATTGGCTTCCATTTTCGGGGGACCAACCCTAATTCGATGAAGAACTGGAAGAATAGATTTTTGTTCTTGCAGGAGCCACTCGACTCTGAGCTTTCGCGTGAGTGGGGCCCGATATCGGAGTACTTCTACAGGAAGGTGTCGTCGGATGATGCTAAGGACACGACGGAGTTGGTTGCCGCCATCGACTCCTAGATGGCGAAGTTCTCCATTTAGGGCTACTTCCTGACATCTATCACTTTTGAGGCCGCTAGGTTGGGGCCTCCGTCGGGCTGGCGTGCCACCGGTTCTACAAAGAAGGAGCCCGGGGACGTTGTGATTCCCCCGTCGCCCAGAGGGGACTCAGAGGAGAGCTTCTCGTTGCTTGAGTCGTCTTCAGATGAGGAGGAGATAGAGGCTCCCCTGAAGAAGTTGAGGGAAGCTGGAGGCACCTCCATGCCGCGGTCGCAAAGGTTGGCTGCTGGTTCAGCGCATGAGAGCTAAGGTCGCTTCCCTCCAAGAGGAGAGCGACCAGGCGCAGGAGGAAATTAGGCGCTTGAAGGAGGAGAATGGGCAGCATGTGTTAGAGGACGTGTGCCTGCAGTAGGAGGTTCAGCAGCTGAGAGAAGCGGTCACCGTCCTCGAAGATGACAATTCACGCTTATCTAGGGATCTGAGAGGTCGGCTCACTCTGTCGGAGGCGGGTCTCGTACTAGAGACTCAGTTCTAGGATTGCATTCGCCTGTGCCGTAGGATTGCTTCTCTTGTGGTTCCCGATGTTCCGAAAGGTGTCTTTCATCCAAGCAACTCTGGGGTCCAGGACAGGTCTCACCTGAGGAATTTCCTTGAGGAGACTAGTTCGTAAGATCCTCCACAGTAGTTTTGCTTATAGACATTGCTTTCTTCTTTTTTTCCTTTTTTTGCGCCTTGTATAAATGAATTACAAGCAGCACCATTTTTGCATCCTATGCTTTCTAGTGTAATTTGTGAGATTGCGTCTCACATTTAACGGCTAAGTGTGTAAATTTATTGTCCCCAAGGCCCCAATCCAGCGCCTTCTTGTGCTGTACTCATCCTTCGTTAGAGGATGTCATCGCATCTCGTACGTTTAATGGGAAGCTCGATCCAGTAAAATGGATGTCGTCGCAAGTTCCATGGAGCCGCGCTAAGGGCCAGCTGGGTTTTTAGGCCACGGTAGCTGGACTTCGGGTCTAAGCCTTTTCCCATGCACTATCCGCATTAGGTGCGTGGCTCCTCTCAGGGCATCGTTGCCACCATATGCAAGGTCCTAGCCCACGACCATTGTAGACTGAGGGTTCTCTTTTCTTTGTGAGAAGGTCGCCGCACGCCTATGATTCTCACCCCTTAAGGTTTTGATGGCCGTAAGTTAGGAAGCTTCAAAAGCCCCCATGCCTGATGTTTTGACCGCCTGGGTCATCTGGTTCAGAACCATGATTCTCTGGGCCACACGGGCCCTACGACGCGGAGCCGGGATTTGGCTGTGACTGCTTTCGGGTCGTTTGGCGCGAGGCCAAGGTAGCGGGTCGCTTGGGACCCTTTTGACATGAAGTCAAAGTCCGAATGTGGCCGCTTGCGGACCACTCGACGCATGATCGAGGCTTGTACGAGACCGCTAATGGGCCACTTGGTGTAGGGCCAAGGTTTCTGGGCCGCTTCGGGCCACTCGATGGGAGTCGAGGTTTTGAGGTGGCCACTCGTGGGCCGCTTGGTACGGTGCCATGGCATCGTTTTACGGACGGACGGACAATAGTCCTCCCAACTTAGGGAAGTCAAGGTTAGTCTTCTTTTGGAATGATATGCATGCTAACACTTCACACAAATAGAGATGCAGGTTAATAAGATTGATTAATTTTATTAAATAAAAACTTGATGTATGTACAAGCACTCTTCATGATGTGCGTTTGTGCCTTACCTGGGCCCGCATCGTGTCACCGGTAGTATTTCCTTTGGTTGGCGGAGTTTCAGATCTGAGGGACCAGTTTTCCATTCTGGGTGCGTAGTTTGTATGCTTTGCTCCGGAAGATTGCGGAGACAAGGAATGGGATTTCCCACCCAGGGGAGAGTTTGCACCTGCTTGAGGCTTTTTCCGCCACCTCTACACTCTTGAGGACCAGATCTCCAACCTCGAGCGGGTGTGCCTTCAACTGCTTGCTGTAGTACCGCGCGATACGCTATTGATAGGCCGCGGTCCACAGATAGGCTGCGTCTCAAACTTCTAGGAGCAGGTCAAGGCATTCTCTAAGTCTCTGAGAGTTTATGGTTGGATTCGAACATTCAACCCACAGGGAGAGTAATCCCACCTCAACGGGGACTACGGCTTTAACTCTGTAGCAAAGACTGAAGGGCGTCTCTCTCGTTAGTTCCCGTGGGGTTGTCCAATACGATCAGAGTACAAACGGTAGCTCATCGACCTACGAGCCCCCTGCGTCCTCCAGATTGGTCTTCAGCCCATGCAGCAATGTGTGGTTGGTGACCTCAACCTGCCCATTGGATTGAGGGCATGCCACGAATGTATGAACCAGCCTGATGCGCAGGCCCGTGTAGTACTTCGTGAACCGTTTGCCAGTAAACTGGGTTCCATTGTTGGCTACTATGACCTCAAGAATCCCAAAGCGGTAGACGATGATTCGAACCAGAGGGACTGCTTCTACCCACTTAGTGAAGTAGTCGATACCGACGATGAGGAACTTCCTTTGCCCAGAAGCCAGAGGAAGCGGTCCTAGGATGTCGAGTCCCTACTGCGCAAATAGCCATGGGGACTGAAGGCTGCGCAGTTCCGCATGTGGGAGGTGTGTCATGGATCCGTGGACTTGATAGCTTTCGCATTTCCTCACGAATTCCATGCCGTCTTACTTCATGGTTGGCCAAAGAGACCTTGTCGCACGATTTTGAATGTGAGGTTCTTTCCTCCGATGTGTGAGCCGCATATAACGAGGTGGACTTCGCTCAGAGCATACTCAGCCTGTTCAGGGGTCAGGCATTTCAGGTAAGAAGTGGAATATCCCCGCTTGTACAGCCTCCCGTTGAGAATTGCATACCAGCCTACTGTCTTCTTGATTTGTTTGGCCTCATCAGCATTTTTGGGCAAAGTTCTGTCAGTCAGATACTTTCTATACGGAGCCATCCAGTTGTTACCCACGTTAATCTGTAGCACTTATTGGTCCAAGGAGTCAACACTGGGCATGGCCAAAGTCTCTCGTGGTTCCCTGGCGTATTGCTCCAAGGATCCTACGGCTGCGTCCCTGTCCAGCCGATCAGCTTTCAAATTGTCGGCCCTAGGGACGTGTTTAAGTAGGAAGCGATCGAATCCCTGGATCAGGGTCTTTGCCTTTGATAGGTATCTTACGAGCTGAGGGTTCGATGCTTTGAAGGTTCCCTGGATTTGGTTGACCACGAGCTCTGAGTCACTGTACACGACCAGCGATTTTGCGGAACACTCCTTAGCCAGACGAAGTCATACTAGAAGGGCCTCGGACTCCGCCACGTTATTGGTAGCGGGGAAGGTTAGCGCAATGGAGTACGTAATCTCTGTGACGGACCGGATTATTTTTCTAATAAATAACCTCCGTCAATGGTAACACAAACTAAAATCCAAAATTAACCTATGGATTCTACAGAAATTTTTGTATAGTTTCCTCTGCAACTGGGCGAAAACTAAAAATATCACCTGCTTAAATACATCCCGAACAAGCACACATCTAACAAAAGAATTAACACAACACCCACAACACAACACACAGGATCACAACAACTGCCATATCATCCATGGCTCCAATATAGTACCCCTATCTACCGTATTAGATCTAGAGAGATGCCATCTAAAATAAAACAAAGCACAAAACATCATTACAAACGCGAAAGCATAACTAGATCATCAAAAACCTGCGGAAGCATAACAAAACCATACTACAACAATAAGCCACATCCATCCATGAGTGGCTGTTTATATTCTAATAAGATAAACATGACCCAATCTTCAAGCTTCGATGTCCAGCAACTCCCTTCAAAGCAAGTCTCTCTCCTTGCTTTAACTAATCTGGCGCCAGCTAAGTGTTCTCATCTGGAAGGAAAAACAGCAAGAGTGAGCGTACAGCTCAGCAAATATAATCATACTCAAACTCGTAGGCACATAATAAAACTGGAATGGGGGGAAAATACAAGTAATCTCCACAATCATGACTCAGGAGAGGGAACAGGAAACATCTGGAATCACTGGATTCTCACGGTTACATCGATTGGACATTATTCATTTTCATCATTATATAATCTTTGCGGACCCGGGCTAGTAGACCGTACTAACCAACGATGTGAGAGAACGAGGAAGGGATTATGTTCGCTACACATTCTAAAGCCACAGCTACATTTTAGGCCTGTAGCACTCGACCACTGGTTGCCTCCATGCAACATTCAACGAACGACTACATCTCACTATGTAGCATTCAAACAACACTCCCCATATCCCCCAGGGACCAGGACAATCCTCGTTCTTTCATAGTAGTTTCGTAAAGCGTACAATAAATATCACTCGCTCCCACGAGTGGCCAGAATACGTGGGCAAGTATTCCTCGGGTTCACACCGTGATGGACATGGTAAGCTAAAGAATACTACCCCTGTGAATCATGGTCCTAGTTTTAAGGTTAGTTTCCACACATGGAGAGGAAAATACACATTTGCCACACACATTCACAACTCGGGAAATTCCATTCCCATCAGATATATCTCCATCCGGGAGATCATTATATCACATACATCTCCATCCGAGAGATCATTTTATCATAATGCACAATGTGGATTCCCTTCCATTCACTAACTTGGTTCACAACTTTCTATGGGACTCAATCCCCTTATTCACAACAAATCATTCCAAGTTCACGAGGGAGATTAATTTTCTTACCTCTAATGATCACATATCATTTAGAAACCTCCGGGACTCATTCCCTTACTTCCGGCACATGGATACACATTTCGGAGCTTACATTTACGTTCAAACAATTAAACATCACTTCCATAATAATTAACGAGGGTATAACATGTACATTTCTCATTTCATTTTAGTGAACAGTGTCAGGTTTCTTTTTGAACATCCGAACACTATGAACGGTTCGATACTTGTGAGATCGGATGTCTGGTGGATACGTACGCACAATTTGTACACGATGTTTCACACTTTGAGCTTGATTTAACATACTACGATGATGGAAGCATGCAACGTTTCCATTCAATTTTGGATGAACAATAAAAGGGGACTTTTAAAGCTCTAGGATGCCGCGAATGGGTCAAATCTTGCAGAATCAGACATCCGGTTGATATCTACATACATTTGAGATGCGAGGATTCATATTCTAGAGTCATTTCAATATTTTATGAAGGTAAAATATACAATTTCCACCTTGGGTCTCGGGTGAACAGTGTCAGCGCCCATTTAGAGGGCTCGGACACCATGAACGGGTCGAGACGTGCGAAATCAAACCTGCGGCCGACATATGTACATCATTGGGATGTGGGGATTTATATTTTGAGGTCAATTTGATGATACATGGGAGGAAAACAAAAAATCTCCAATTTTGTGGGTTAGGGTTTCAGTGAAACCAAACCGGGTGGATTGGACACGATTTGGACAAACAACTACATATTTCTTTGTCCTTACTCATGGGTTTCGTGATTCTAACATTTCTAGTGGGTATTGACACAAGAATACCCCATAAAATCAAGCAAAATATCGAAAGGGAACGAAAAGTGAGTATGAGAACACTTACCTCGACGCGTGCTTTCACCTTTTTAACTAGCTCTCGGACGGATTTGAACTCCATGGTCTCGATCTCCTCTCTTCTCTCACTAGGATTGGCACTCTCTCTCTCTAGAAGCTTTTGGCTCATGGAAAAAATGAGGAAAAAGAAGTATGACGCGGCTTTATACTGCGCCACTGCTTGAGCGCAGCTCGAGCGAGCATCAGGTTGGCACGGTTCTGGAATTTCTAATCGAGCGGAGCTCGAGCGGCCAGCAAGCGGGCACGCTATTGGAATTCCCGCTCGAGCGGCCAGCAGGCGGTGGAGGTTTCGGAAATCACACTCGAGCCACAGCGCTTTAGCAGCACGAACCTGAATTTTTCTCAATTTTTCTTCCGATACCCAACCTTATTCATTCCATAGGCCTAGTATTGATCATTGACATGCTAATCACCTCATCATTATCAAGTTTTTTTAAATCCAAAACCTCACATTTAATGCTAAATCATGCACGGGAATCAAATTAAATGGGATATTATAATTCGGGCATGGGTTAGGGTTCGGTGTACCCAAAAACCATATAAAACTATAAATTCGGACACCCAAATGATAGCTTAGCATATCTATGACATGGGAAATCATATTCTATACTCAATTTAATCAAAAGCCCCAAGATTTGCAGGTAAAATCATCCGGACGTGGGGTTAGGGTTCCTTGTCAAAAAATTGATCAAAAGTTAAGATTTGGGCATGGGATTCACAAATATGCATGCTTCGGTATTGAGAACTATAAAATATAAACTTATTCTGGTATCGGAACGAGGATACCCGAAAAAAATGGAATAAAAGTGTAAGAAATCGAAAGATGAGGGTATGAGTACATTTGACTCGACCTGATTTATCACCTTTCTAACTGGTACTTGGACATATTTTGTGACGGAATGAGCTACTATCCTCTGAAAACCCCCATCAATAACATACTTAACTAAATACGATTTATATGCCCTTAATTTAAAACATTAATTTCTTTCAAAAATCGAGTAGAGTTTTCTCCAAAACTGTATGAAAGCCTTACATGCAACCTGTACAAATAAACCTGCACAAGACATATACACAATAAACTCCAACATTTTAACTACATCATACACACAAGATCCCATCCATATGTCATTTCATTCATGGCTCCAACATAGTATTTCAACTACTATATTGGATAAAAAGATGCCATCTAGGAACTTATACAAAACTGAACATTATACCTGTGGAAGCATTCTAAGTCCATAAATAAACTGCGGAAGCATAACAATGATCCATAAAAATTAAATAATAAGCCATATAAAAAATTAATACATAACATTAAACTTAATCAACTAATTACAAAGCATTATATCCACTACATTCTAGATACTAGGTCCTCGATGTCTAGCAACCTCCTTAGCAAGTCCCTCTCCTTGCTCTATCTAATCGGGCGTCAGCTCGTGGATATCATCTGGAAGGAAGAAGAAACAATAGTGAGCTAACAACTCAGCAAATGCATCATAAACAAATAGTAAATAATATAGGCAAGGTTAAGTAGAAGAAGAATGTAAGAGTATGAAGGAGATGCATGAACATGAACTTAATCAAATATGTTTGGGATGTTATTTACTTCTTTATTTTGTTCTTATTTTTTTAGAATGTAATTTTAAGTATAATTATTCATCTTTGCAGACCTGGGCCAGTAGACCCTGCCAGCCAAGGGAGCATATGATTGAGGACAAATTGTATTCACTCCATATAATCAAAGTTCAACAGTTTGAAAGTTCTCATTCTCCAACATCTCCACCCCGAGGGAAGGATCATCCAAACTTTCTATCCTCCAAAATTAACGCCCCGCGGAAGGGTGGTCCACATATCACTTTATGAGCGAAGATATCCTTGATCACTACTGTAACGTCCTATGGCATGTCAGGAGTATCACCCGCTACAAACAGTCATGACAAATCCTTGAATCTCCACCGTTATACTAGTGACATGTTTTGGGATGTTACCCTTCATAATACTAATCAGTGGTCTCAATTTTATAATTTCTTATTCTTTTGAGAGAAGATCCATCAAACGTCTTTTACAAATATCTTCATCTGGGATAACAAATCCATCATATACCCAAATTATGGAATTTTCCTTCAACTGTTCTTATATTTATTATCTTACTTGCAGATTTAACTCTTTTCATGACTTTTCTTATATACGAATATCATATGCATACAGAAGATTTTCAATTCATACCAACGAAGAGTAGATTGATTTTAAGGGCTTTAGAATACAAATTCCCTTCACAACCGCACATGTCGAAGCTTCTGGATTATTCAATTGAACTTATACAAATATACATATCGCTTAATCAACATTTAAGCATGGGAAATTAT
>JAOVVI020009624.1:0-10179 GCA_028571085.2 Nepenthes alata
TCAATATTTTATATTCTAATCAGACATCTTTTACTCAGAGCCGGCCAACGTTTCACTTCCTTTATTCAAGATCGGTCAACCTTTCTCAAAGTCGGTCAACTCTTTGGTTAGCCTCCCGGTTGATATTTTGACGCTGGTCAACATCTTAACGCCGGTTAACATCTTGACGTCGGTCAAAAATTTGATCAACATCATAAATTTTGGTCAACCTTTACTCAAAGCCGGTCAACATTCTAAAAGTCGGTCAACCTTACAAATTCCGGTCAACATTATAAATTCGGTCAACCTTTTCTTGTCATCTATTCCGAACTTTAAGCAGTCCGGCCTTCTGTGGCACAAGCTACTCCAGTTTTAAGTGGCATAAGGCTATTTCGGTATTGAAAGGTATAAGGCCACTCCGGCCTCCGGATTTTATTTTTGACATTTTTACTCCAAATTTCAATCTTCTTCCGGTTTTAAGTTGAAAACAAAAATATACTCTTGGTTTTAATATTTTATTCCGATTTTAAGCTCTCTTTTTTCGATTTCGGGGTCTCACACTCTTCCTCCTTCTGCATTCGGAGAATGGACGAGAAATACTTCTCCATGAACACATCCTCGAATATGGGCCAAGTGATCTCATTATCTGGCACCCCTATGGCCCTTTTCTACATCTCCCACTAATGATGGGCTTTGCTTTCCAATTGATAAGAAGTGAACAACACCCGGTCCTCCTCGTGGCAATGGATGACAGCAAATACTTTCTTCAGCCTCTAGAACAATATGTCCGCTTTAATCGGATTGGGCTCCTCTAGAAACTAAGGAACCCTCCCCTGGACGAATTGGTCAGATGCTGACGGTCTAGGATTTGCAGGAGTTAGGGGCGGAGTAGGAACGGGCACTGGAGCAAGATTCCTCTACCCCAAAATCTCAATGACATCGGCCATTCTGCCTAATAAATCCAGATACTCCGCTTCTCGATCGCGAGGCTTGCCACCTCCACGCGTTGATCTCCTTCTTAACGGCATACTCAGCTATTGATGACTATTCTGAAACAAGAACGGTATGGGTTAGATTATAGATTGGGCATTATCTAGAACATAATAATTTTACGCAATTAACATAGCTAGCGGTCTAAGTAGAGCAACGAGGATAACAAAGACTACCTAAATTAGCTAAACCATCCTATGCCTACATCTACTCATTTTATCTAACCTATGCTATCCTAAACTTTCGCATAAGATTCGGATCAAGTTTAAGGCATCTCATCTCTGATACCAATTGTGACAGACCACTGACCAGAATCTAGCAGAGTTTTGACAGTAAAATGGCCGCCATAATAATATAACCTGCATAAAAATACTTGTACTGCTCAAAATATAACTACACATCATAACACAGGATCCAAAAATAGCCACAACAAACACGTGGCACTAACGTCATATCTTCAAGTATGACATTGGCTCAGATAAGATGGCATTAGGTCCCCAGACAAACTATAAATACCTGCGAAAGTATATCCATCCATCAAGAACAGCGAAAACTATACTACGTTTATATCATCATCATCATACGCATACATCAATCTACAAATCAATCAAAATGATACAAAATAATCCACCAAATATAACATCACAAAACTATGTCCAAAAAGTTATTCATCTCAATTTCTTCAGTTTAGCCAGCTCCTAAACTTTACTCAATCTCATCGGGTATATAAGGGCGTGCTTATCTAGAGGAAAGAAATCAGTAAGGGTGAGCCAAATACTCAATAAATACAATAAAATCAAAAATAATAAATGATATACACAGTATAAAGTGGATGAAGGATATAAAGTATAACAAAAATGTGTAAACATAAATTATGATCAAATATACTTTTCGAAATACATTTATCTTCCCTGATTTACTTATCTTTCTTTAGGTTCCAAAATATGCATAACTCTTTACTTTACAGACTAGGGCCGGTAGGCCTTACCAGTTAATAGTATAAATAAATCGAGAAAAATAATTTGTATGTCCCCACACATTCTAAGGCACTAATCACGAATCTTAAATTTAATGTCCCATGGCGAACGATATATCTTTTACCTGATATATTGGGTCAGATAATAGATAACAGATACACCATCGGAACATCTCTCGTGGTCTAGAAGTAATTCTTCGATTTGCTACAGTAATATCTTAAGGTATGTCAGGGAATACTACCATCTAAAACACAAATCCTTAGTTCAATTCCATAAATATTTATTCTTAAGGGAAGGTTCCACCAGAAACTTATACAGAAGTTCTCACTCTCTGGAGAATGATTAATCAAACTTATCAGATTGTGGAGTTTTCTTCAGATACTTTGTATAACTTTCATAATTCTTAATACAGATACATATAACCGATTTTCTTGTGAATTCACGACTTCACATGCTTTTAATTATATATATATATCAATATAAAACTTGGAATATGTAAGAAATGCTTACCACCATAAGCCAAACGTAATTTTAGAACTTTCGAATAACAAATACCTTCATAATTGTATATAACAATTTCTGGAGTATATGCAAGGTCACATGTATAATGCACATGTAGTTAAATATTATAATTTTCGTTCACAATATTTTCAGAGTATATAAAATTAATATATACAAAATATATGTGTATAAATGTCAAATATTCGGAATATCTACGTCCATAAGTTAGGGTTTTAAGATTCTAAAATTAAATCGTGCATGAATCTCAAATAAAATGAGCAAAATCTGAGGGGGGGCATGGGTTAGGGTTTTCGGGTGCATAAAATGTACAAATCTCATAAATCAGATATGAAATTGAAGTATGTACATGCTTAAGTCATGGATATTACTAAATATAAACTTAATCGGGTATCGAGACGAAAATATTCAAAGAAAATAAAATAAAAGTGCAAAAAAAAAGAGAGAAAAGGATATGAGTGCATTTGTATCGATCCGATCTACAACATTTCTAACTAGCCCGAGGCCGGGTTCAAACTTGGAAACCTTGGTTTGCTCCTTCTCTCTCTTCCTCTTCATGCTCTCTCTCTCTCCTCTTTCTATAGACAGTTGGAAAATAATGCGTGAAAAATCTTAACGCGCCTTTATAATTAGACTAGTCGCTCGAACACCGGCCGATCTCTAGCACTCTCGAAGGGCCGCGCTCGAGCACTTTTCAGGCGTTCAATTTTGCCAACCCATTCCCCAGGTGTGCTCGAGTCGCCTCGGGCACGGTGATTCTGCCCAACGTGCCCTGGGTACGCCTCGGGTACTACTTAGGCGACGGCCTCCCAATTCCTCTTTTGGCTTCTGATCCTAATTTTTCGCATACATTTAAACCTAATTTTGATTATATTAGCTTAATTACATCCTAATTATTATATTTAAAGTTTAGAACCTCATAGTAGACATGAGTGCTACTCATAATTTCATGGTTGGAGTCGAACCAGACCTACTGGGGTTACAGTTGAAAAACGATGGACCAGTATAAAGACTATTAATTCAAAGGCAAAGAACACCCTTGGTGTTACCAAGTTGGTGCCAGTACAACGTGGAGAGTGGAGTGGAAAGCTGAATTTTATAGTAACACCAATGGATGACTTTGACCTAATCTTGGGAATAGACTTCCTCAAAACGACTAAGAAATTGCCAATACCTCACTTGAACTCGGTGCTCCTCATGAGCGAAAGTCTGTGTCTTGTGAATGCCTCCAAGAGGCCAAAGAAACTCGAGAGAAAGGGTAAGGATAAGGTACTGTTGGCACTCCAACTCAATAAGGGTTTGAAGAAATGTGAGCTTACCTTCCTTGCGGCTTTGTCTGTGACAGAACGGGCCATAATCCTCTAATGACCTCCGTCAACGTTCATACTAAGTGCGACGGATTGGAGCTCTCGCTGGACTACAGTACTCATCTGTCCATAACAAATGCGAATGAGTAATGAGACGGTTATAAATAATCATGTAATATTTTATAATGATAACGCACACTTGATCCAAACTGGTTAGAGCTCTTAAGTCAGCCTCATCTTGACCAACATCAAATCCAGGTAGGTTGGATATAGAGCAAAACCAAAGATGTATGAGATACCATTAGGAACCAAAATTACTTAAACCATAAAGTTTAACACAAGTATACAATTATCCGTTAATTTATACAGCGGAATCGTTATACAAAAGTCTCTAAAATGACCAAAAATACATCAAGGTCGATCATATACTGCTACATAAATCCAGGTTAGCCTTCTTGTCTAATTAGTCCGTCTGACTCTACTCTTTTCTCATTCGGTATAAATTCTTACTCATCTGAAGGTAAGAAAACAGTAAGGAGTGAGCAGATTGCTCAATAAGGTACAAATAAGCGAAGACATGCATAAACATAGCTTTGAAACGAAATTAAAAGAAATAGAATGAGAGCATTTTGCATACAAAAGTATAAAACATGGGACAAAGACATTTCTATGAGAATTGGTTTCCAAAACGAATTCAAATCAAAAACCAAATTTCCTTTAAAATCGGCTACATTTTAGGCCTGTAATTACTCGACCATCATATATCAGAATCAGCTATATTTTAGGCCTGCAACTACTCGGCCGTCATATCTCAGAAACGACTATGTTTTACCCATGCAGCTACTCGGTCATTACATCTCAGAAACGGCTACATTTTAGATCTGCATTTACTCGACCATCATATATCAAAACCAATTATTCTTGATCTTTAAATAATTTCAAATGATCGAAATCCTTAAAGAGCAAACTTACTTTTACAAACGGCGAACAAACATACAAACGGGTGAGATCTTTAACTATGCAAATTGATATTTGTTGACAATAATTAAACATGCACGATAATTTTTCCGTGCACCATAACTTAAACTTTACCAAATCTTGCTGCAATACCGAACTCAATGAATAGAAGGAATTCAAACAATTTTTAAGCATGAACCGTGAAACAAAATCCCAGATGTAAAACATGACACATGAGTTGAATATGAAATTTCTTCATAAAATATGAGAAGTAATTGTCATGATATGTATTTCGTAGAAACACAGCAAAGAAGAGTGTTAAAACAATAATACCCAAAGAATTTTAAACAAGAATTAGCAATAGCCAAGGATAAAACATAAGGTACATTTGGCTGATCTTGATCTACAAATTCTCTTACTCAAATCTGGCCTGAAATTTTTTCTCTCCTTCTTCTCCTTCATGTTTTTCTTAAGTTTTATAATTCCCTTTCCTCACCTCTAAATTCGATATTTATAGACAATGAGGCGGGTGAGAGTTCATGGGGGTAGGTCACCTACTTGACACTTCTTTTCCCACTCAATTCTCCTTTCTAAAAGGTCAACGGAGTAGGTTACATTCTTGGTACTTCTTTTCCCACTCAATTTTCCTTTCTAAAATAGGTCACCTTCTTGATATTTCTTTTCCCACTCATTTTTTCTTTCTAGAAAGTCAACGGAGTAAGTGGGAGAAGGATATGGGCCTGAACTGATTCTATTGATCGTCTCACTAACTCTCGTTCTCACTCTCTGAGTTCTCAGTCTCTTTATGAGTCCTCGATCTTTTTTTTTAATTTTTCAAACGACCTCGGTCTCTTTCTAAGTCTTTGGTTGTTACTATTCGTTTATAGACCGTGATTTCATTATCATTTTAGTTATCCCCTTAATTTTGGTCAACTACTATAATTTTGATCAACTATTTTAATTCCGGTCAACTACTATAATTTCGATCAACTATTCTAATCCCGGTCAACTATTATAATTTTGGTCAACTATCTGGCCAGTCAACAATTCAATCCGTCTGATCAACAATTCTTAACCGGCCATCAGACTACCTAGGTTAATTTTCCATTAAAGCTGAGAGACTAAGTTCTAGGAATCCGATCATTACATTATCAGTGAACAAGATGTCACGATTGAGCCTCTACCCCTGAAAGTTAACCCACTTCTAGAGGAATTCAAAGAGGTGATGCCAATGAAGTTGCTCAAAGTACTTCCACCTCGGAGAGTGGTGGATCACCAAATCGAACTTACGCTAGGGATGAGGCCACCTGTGCGAGGAGCATACCGAATGGCACCTCCAAAGCTTGAAAAGTTACGAAACCAATTAGATGGGCTAATTAGCTTAGGGATCATCCGCCCCTTGAAAGCACATTATGGGGTCCCTGTTCTATTCCAGAAGAAGCAAGATAGGAGTTTACATTTTTGTATTGACTACATGGTCTTGAATATGGTGACGGTTAGAACCACTATCTGATTCTTTTGATTGCTGACTTGTTTGATTAGTTGAGCAATGCAAAGTATTTCACAAAACTCAACTTGAGGTCGAATTATTACCAAATTAGAATTTCAGAGGGGGACAAGCCAAAAACTACATGCGTAACCAGATATGGAATTTTTGAATGGCTCATAATGTCCTTCGAATTAACCAATACCTCCGCCATCTTTTGTACTTTAATAAACTAGGTGTCTCATAAATACTTGAATAAATTTGTGGAAATCTATTTGGATGAAATTGTGATATACAGTTTAAGCCTAGAGGATCACATAAAGCATCTAAGGTTAGTGTTCTAAAAGTTAAAGGAAAATCATCTTTTTGTGAAGCATGAGAAGTGCTCATTCGCTCAAGAAAATATCAGCTTCTTGAGACATATTGTGGGACAAGGTCAGAGTAGGATGGAACCAAAAAAAATATGCAAATTATCTCAGATTGGCAAGTCCCATCAAGTGTAACTAAGTTGCGCTCATTCATTAGTCTTACAAATTATTACCGATGACTCATAGAAGGGTATTCGAGGAAAATAGCACCTTTAATGGATTTATTCAAGATGGATAGAAAGTGGGAGTGGACGAAGGCATGCCAACAAGCTATTAAGGAGCTTAAGGGCGCAATAGTGAAGGAGCTGATGCTAACCCTTCCAGATGTGACCAAATACTTTGAGGTGCAAACTAATGCATTTGACTTTACGCTTGGAGGGGTCTTATTACATGAAGACCATTCGGTAGCCTATGAAAGTAGAAAAATTAAATGAGGTCAAATGACGTTATGCAGCCCAAAAGAAGGAGTTTCTAGTGATTGTTCACTATCTGAGGACATGTAGACATTATTTTCTCAACTCCAAGTTTGTGGTGAAAATTGACAACACTCAGCCAGCCATATCCTTACCCAATCAAAATCAACATCCAAGTAGGCTCGATGGTAGGAGTTATTAGTAGAAATTGACTTGGTACTGGAGTATAAATCTGGATGCTGCAATCAGGTTGCAGATACCCTTAGTAGAAGATCGGACCTCACCACGTTATCTCGAGTAGCCCACCTATCAACAAGTGAGATTGACACGACCATTAGGGAACAGGAAAAGTCAAATCTTAAGAAAGATCCTATGGTCGTGACACTACTTCAACGTATTTAGGAGGGCAAAACTTAAAAATTCTAGATAGATGCTGGATTGATTTTCATGAAAGGAGACCAAATTTTCATACCAAAAGCAGGCGGATTGAGAAGGACGCTCCTCAAAGAATGTTATGATACTCTATGGGCAGGCCACCCGATGTAGCAGCATACCTTGAGTTTATTATAGAAGGGCTATTGTTGGCCTAAAATGAAGGAGGACGTAATGAATTACATGAAGACATGTCTCACCTATCAACAAGATAAGGTCAAACGTCAGAAGACGATGAGGTAATTGGAACCCCTCACTGTATCTTATAGACCCTAGGAAAGTGTTTCTCTGGACTTCATCACGGGGCTGGTTAATGTTAGTGAGTACTCGTGCATCTTGGTGATAATAGACTGCTTCTCAAAGTATACTACTTTTGTTCCGACAATGAGAAATTGTTCAGGGGATGAGACAGCGTCTTTATTTTTTAAACAAATCGTCAAATATTGAAAAGTGTCCCAAAATATTGTGAGTGATCAAGATGGACACTTCATCAAAGCCTTATGGACATAACTCTTTAGACTGCTTGGATCAAAATCGAATATTTTATTGAGCTATCATTCTTAAATCGATGGTCAAATGGAGAGATTCAATGGCCTACTCGAAGAATACTTGTGGCATTTTGTGAAAGCCAGTCAGAAGGATTGGGTGAAGTTCCACGATGTTACGGAATTTTGCTTTAACACTTAAGAGTACTCTTTATCAAATAAGAGTCCTTTTGAGATTGTAACATGTCAACAGCCACTTCTTCCATACCACGTGGCTGAGCCATACAAAGTGTCCTCGTGCTTACAATTTTTCTTGAGAATAGAAATAGAACACGGAGATTTTCAAAACCTACTTGGACAAAGCATCTCATCGAATGAAGAAGTGGGTAGATCAGAATAGGTGGCTTGTATAATTCAAAATAGAATATCTTGTGCTAGTGAAGCTTCTCTAAGAGAAAATGCGATTTTTCCAAGGAAGAGACAAGCGCCTCCTGTGAAAATATGAAGAACTTGTACAGATCATTGCTTGTATAGAGAAGGCATCATACAAGATAGATCTTTAAGAATGGATCAAGATCTACCCTTTCTTCCATGTGAGCAGTTTGAAGCCATATTATCATGATATGGAAGACACTTCACGCAACCAATCGCAGTGCTCCAACATTCGGATGAAGCCACCACCAGCACCAAAAATTGAAGAGATTATTACTAAACAGGAGGTGACAACATTGACAAGGAAGAAGAGGAAAAAAGTGCTCGTGAAGTGAAAGAGGAGACCAACAGAAGAGATAAGTTGGGAACCTGTTGAAGATATGAGACCAAAAAAGAAGCCAAAGACATCCTAAAGATCAAGTCAACGAGGACGTCGACAGTTTCGTAGAGGAAGAATGTTAGAATACGACCCAAGCCATGTAATTTTTACATATTTTTTTCTGCATCATTGTATTTTTATAAGAATTTAGATAAATTTAGTTTGAATTTTAGTATTGTAAAAAAAAATTAAGAACCCCTACGTGAAAGTTGGGGCATTCAATGTGTACTAGTACTAAATGCCAAAATGCCCAAATATCTCTATATAGAGGAATGAGTTCTTGAAATTTTTTTCAATACCTGATTATTATATTATTACTATTAATTACTTGCTTATATTTACGCACTTTCATTAGTGACTTGCGTACTACAAACTCGATATTGACATAACTTCTCGCGTTGTGTCAGGACCAACCCTGAGTGATTGAGAGTGCTTATAGGTTAACTTGGCTATCATGCGTTCCTAATGGAATCGGACACGCTGCGCGATTTGCTGCTATAAAAATTTGGACCATGACAATGGCCTCGACTCTACCTCTATCTCTCAAACATGATGCAATTAAAGCCAATATCTATGTAATTATAATATGAACATGTCCCTTGATTACCCCCTCCCCCCCACCTAATGCATCTGCCGGAAACCCCTCTAATTAGGCTTATGAGCAGCTGAGAGATATGGAAGAAGGCGGTTGTGTGTGTTTGATAAAAGGGGCATGAATGTAATATGAATTCATAGGTTTTATATAATAAATTGATATTAATATTCAATAAACTAATTTAATTAGTTTTTATTTTTAATTAATTACACATATAAACACATAAATGCATATTAATATCATGGTGAGTCTTAATTATTATTCTAAAGTATTAAAAATAATTACTTGTGTCACATTCCAAAATCTGATCCATCACTAAAAATTAACAATATTAACAATTAGCAACCCAACTAACGGTGGAGGTGAGCTACATGTTGACATCTCGACTGACTAAAATATATATGCATCAATAAATCTAACTATAGAACCCAAAATGTCATGTCAATAGTTGGTTAGAACACTGACCATACCATAATGTCGGACTATATATAATGAGTCATATCTATATAAAAATTAGAGTACTCAACTCAACTGAAAATTTAAAAAATCACCGTTGTCTAGTAGTCGGAGGTGCCAACATCCCACAACACCACAAACTGCATACAAAGTAAACTACCACCATTTCATTATCTTAAAAATTCATTGCCGAACATAACGTAAACATAATAAAATGCTATTCAGAAATTAAAATATATCAAATATTTCATAATTCAAATCCTAATCTCTTTCCAATTGCTCTTCCTTCATAATTCTCATCAGCAAGCGATCCAGACTACTAATCTGAAAGGGTTAGCACAAAATAAAAGTAAGAATGAGTTGAAAACTCAGTAAGGTACATAAATTTCATAATTAAATATACT
>JAOVVI020009625.1:0-13495 GCA_028571085.2 Nepenthes alata
GCGACACTGAAGGTGCTGGGATTGACACTCGGGGTGCTGGGCGCGACACCAGAGGTGCTAGGAGCGACACTCGGGGTACTGGGTGCTACACCGAATTTGCTCGGAGCAACACTCGGGGTGCTGGGCGTGACACTGGAGTTGCTGGGTGCGACACTCGGGGTGCTGACCGTGACATATGAGGTGCTGGGTGCGACTCTGGCGGTGTTGGGAGGAACACTCGCGGTGCTGGGTTCGACACTAGAGAAGCCTAGAGCGTCAGTTGCTGTGCTGGGAGTGACACTTGCGGTGCTGGGCATGACACTGGAGGTGCTGAAAGCGACACTCACGGTGCTGGATCGACACTAGAGGTACAGGGAGCGACACTCGCAGAGCTCAGCGCGAGACTTGAGGTGCTGCGAATGACACTCGTGCTGTTGGGCACAACAATGGAGGTAATGGGTGCGACACTGGCGTTGCTCGGTGTGACACTGGCGTTATTGGGAGTGATACTCGGGATGTTGGACGCGACACTGGAAGTGCTGTGAGTGACACTCGTTGTGCTGGGAGCGACACTGGAGGTGTTCGGAGCGACATTAGCGGTGCTAGGCGCGACATTGTAGGTGTTGGGTGGGACACAGGACGTGCTGGGAGTGACACTCATGGTGCTGGGCTCGACATTGGAGGTGATGGGAGCGACACCCGCGGTGATGGGTGTGACACTTGAGGTGATGGTAGTGACACTTGCGGTGCCGGTCGCGACACTGGAGGTTCTCTGTGCAACACTGGTGTTGTTGGGCGCGACATTGGGGGCACTGCGAGCAACACTCGAGGTGCTGGGCACGACACTAGAGGAGTTGGGTGCAAAACTAACAGTGCTGGGAGCGACACTGGAGGTGCTGGGTGGGACACATGAGGTGCTGGGGGCGACACTCGCGGTGTTGGATGCGACACTGGAGGTGCTTGGAGCGACACTAGCGGGGATGGGCGCGACACTTGAGGTGATGGGAGCGACACTTGCGGTGTCGGGCGCGACACTGGAGGTGCTGGGTGCGACCCTTGCGTTAGAGGTGGTGGGAGCGACACTCGGGGTGTTGGGCGCAAAACAGGAGTTGCTGGGAGCGACACTCGGGGTGCTGGGCGCGACACTGGAGGTGATGGGTGTGATACTGGCCATGCTGGGAGCGACACTGGATGTGCTGGGTGCGATACTGGCAATGCTGGGAGAAACACTCACGGAGCTGCGCGCGACACTGGAGGGGCTGGGAGCGACACTAGCTGTGCTGGGCGTGACACTCAAGGTGTTGGGCGTGACATTGGCAGTACTGGGCGCGACACTCGCGGTGCAGGGCACGACACTGGAGGTTCTTGGAGCGACACTCTCGATGCTGGAAGTGACACTGGAGGTGCGGGGAGCGACCCTCGCGGTGCTGGGCAAGAGACTGGTGGTGCTGCGAGCGACACTCATGATGCTGAGTGCGACACTGGAGGTGCTGGGCGTGACACTTGCGTTATTGGGTGCGACACTGGAGGTACTGGGAGCGACACTCGAAGGGCTGGCGTGACACTAGAGCTACTGGGAGTGATACTCGCAGTGCTGGGCGCGACATTGGAGGTGCTAGGAGAGTCACTGGTGGTGCTAGGCGCGACACTAGAGGTACTTGGAGTGACACTCACGATGCTAGGCGTGACACTGGCGGTATTGGTCATGACACTGGAGGTGCTGGGAGCGACACTGGTGGTGCTAGGAGCGACAATCGCGGTGCTGGGCGCGACACTGGAGGAGCTGGGAGCGACACTTGGGGTGCTGGGCGCGACACTAGAGGTACTAGGAGTGACACACGCGGTGCTGGGTGCGACACTCGAGGTGCTGAGATCGACACTGGCTGTGTTGGGCGCGACACTGGAGCTGCTGGGAGTGACACTGGTGGTGCTGGGAGCGACACTCGCGGTGCTGGCCCGACACTGGAGGTGCTGGAGCGATACTCGCGGTGTTGTGCGTGACACAAGAGGTGCTAGGAGCGACACTTGGGTGCCGGGCGCTACACTGGAGGTGCTGGGAGCGACACTCGCGGTGCTGGGCATGACACTGGAGGTGCTGGGAGCGACAATCGCGAGGATGGACGCAACACTGGAGGTTCTGGGTGTGACACTGCCGTTGCTGGGCATGACACTGGAGGTGCTGGGAGCGACACTGGAGGTATTGGGAGTGACACTGGCGGTGCTGGACACGACATTGGAGGTGCTGGGAGCGACTCTCTCGCAGTTGGGCATGACATTGGAGGTGCTGGGTGTGACACTAACGGTGTTGGATGCGGCACAGAAGGTGCTGGGAGCGACACTCACGGGGCTGGGCGTGACACTTGAATTACTGAGTGCGAGACTGCCGTTGTTGGGTGCGACACTTGAGGTGCTGGGAGCGACACTGGAGGTCGTGACAGCGACACTGGAGGTGGTGGCAGTGACACTCGGGGTGCTGGGCGTGACACTTTAGGTGCGGGGAGCGACACTCGCGGTGCTAGGCACGACACTTGAGGTGCTGGGAGTGATACTCGCGGTGCTGGGTGCGACACTGGAGGTGCTGTGAGCAACACTGGCAGTGCTGGATGCGACACTCGTGGTGCTGGGCGGGACACTGGCGGTGATAGGCGGGACATTGGAGGTGTTGCGAGCGACACTCGCGGTGCTGGGCATGACCCTCGCGGTGCTGGGCGTGACACTCACGGTGCTGGCCGCGACACTCGTGGTGTTGGGCGCGACACTAGAGTTGTTGGGTGCGACACTGGAGTTGCTCGGTGCGACACTGGTTATGCTGGGAGAGACACTCGGGGTGCTGGGCGTGACACCAGAGGTGCTAAGAGGGACACTCGGGGTGATGTGCGCTACACCGGATGTGCTGGGAGCAACACTCAGGGTGCTGGGCACGACTCTGGAGGTGCTGGGAGTGAAACTCACGGTGTTGGGCGTGACACTGGATGTGATGGGAGGGACACTGGCGGTGCTGCGCGCAACGCTGGAGGTTTTGGGAGCGACACTCGTGGTGCTGGGCACGACAATGGAGGTACTGGGAGCGACACTCGCGGTGTTGGGTGTGACACTGGAGGTGCTGGGTGCGACACTCGCGGTGCTGGGAGTGACACTGGCGGTGCTGGCGGCGAAACTTGCATTTCTGGGGGCGACACTAAAGGTGCTGGGAGTGACACTCGGGGTGCTGGACGCAACACTGGAGTTGTTGGGAGTGACACTCGGGGTGCTGGGCGCGACACTGGAGGTACTAGGTGCGACACTAGCGGTGCTGGGAGCAACACTCGCTGTGCTGGGCGCGACACTCGAGGAGCAGGGAGCGACACTGGTGGTACTGGGAGTGACACTTGCGGTGCTGGACGGGACACTAGAGGTGCTGGGAGCGACACTCGCGGTGCTGGGCGCAACACTGGAGGTGCGGGAAGCGACACTCGTGGAGCTGGGCGTGAGACTTGAGGTGCTACGAGTGACACTCGCGGTGCTGGGCGCGACAATGGAGGTGCTGGGTGGTACACTAGCATTGCTGGGTGTGACACTGGCATTGCTGGGAGCGACAATCGGGGTGCTGGGTGCGACATTGGAAGTGCTGGGAGCAACACTCGCGTTGTTGGGCGAGACACTGGAGGTGTTGGCAGCGACACTAGCGGTGCTGGGTGCGACATTGGAGGTGCTGGGTGGGACACAGGAGGTGCTGGGAGCAACACTCGCGGTGCTCAGCTCGACACTAGAGGTGCTGGGAGCGACACTTGCGGTGATGGGCGTGATACTTGTGGTGATGGGAGCGACAATTGCGGTGCCGTGCGTGACACAGAAGGTGCTGGGTGCAACACTGGTGTTGTTGGGCGCGACACTGGAGACGCTGGGAGCAACATTCGAGGTGCTGAGCGCGACACTTGAGGAGCTGGGAGCGACACTCGCGGTGCTGGCCGTGACACTGTAGGTGCTTGGTGGGACACATGAGGTGCTGGGGGCGACACTCGCGGTGCTGGGCGTGACACTTGAGGTGATTGGAGCGACACTTACGATGCCGGGTGCGACACTAGAGGTGCTGGGTGCGACACTTGCGTTGCTGGAGGCGACACTAGAGGTTTGGGAGCGACACTCGGGGTGCTCGGCCTGACACTGGAGTTGCTGGGAGCGACAGTCGTGGTGTTGGGTGCGACACTGGAGGTGCTGCGAGTGACACTTGCGGTGCTGGGCGTGACACTGGCTGTGCTGGCTGCGACACTTCCGTTGCTGGGGTTGACACTAGAGGTGCTGGGAGCGACACTCGGGGTGCTCTGAGCGACACTAGAGGTGCTGGGTTTGACACTGGCGGTGCTGGGAGCAACGTTTGCGATGTTGGGCACGATAATGGAGCTGCTGGGAGCGGCACTGGCAGTGCTGGGTGTGACACTAGCGGTGCTGGGCGCGACACTTGCTGTGGTGGTTGCGACACTAGAGGTGATAGGAGCGACACTCAGGGTGCTGGACGCGACACTGGAGGTGCTGGGAGTGAGTCTCAGGGGTGCTGGGCGCGACACTGGAGGTGCTACAAGCGAGTCTTGGAGTACTGGGCGCGACAATGGAGGTGTTGGGAGTGACACTCGGGGTGCTTGGTGCGACACTGTTGGTGCTGCGAGCAACACTCGCTGTGCTGGGCGCGACACTGGAGGTGCTGGGTGCGACATTTGGGGAGATGGGAGCAACACTTGCGGTGCCAAGCGCGACAAAGGAGGTGCTGGGAGCGAAACTAGGGGTTCTAAGCACGACACGGGAGGTGCTGAGAGTGACACTTGAGGTGCTGGGCGTGACACTGGAGCTGCTAGGAGTGACACTCGCGGGGTAGGGCGCGACACTAGAGGTGCTGGCTGCGACACTGCCATTTTTGGGCGCAAGACAGGAGGTGCTGGGACCAACACTGGAGGTGCTGGGAGCAACACTGGCGGTGCTTGATGCGACACTGGAGGTGCTGGGAGCGACACTCGTGGTGTTGGGCGCGACACTGGAGGTGATGGGTGCGACACTAGAGGTTTTGGGAGTGACACTCGGGGTGCTGGGTGCGACACTGGAAATGCTGGGAGCGACACTATCAGTGCTGGGTGCGACACTAGAGGTGATGGGAGAGACACTGGAGGTGCTGTGTGTGACACTAGAGGTGCTGGGTGCGACACTGTAGGTGCTCCGAGCGACACTCGCGGTGCCGGGCGCGACACTGGAGGTGCTGGGAGCGACACTCGTGGGGCTGGTCGCGACACTGAAGATGCTGGGACCGACACTACCGTTGTTGTGCACGACACTGGAGGTGCTGGGAGTGACACTGGAGGTGTTGGGAGAGACACTGGAGGTGCTGGAAGTGACAGTCGAGGTGCTGGGCGTGACACTTGTGGTGCTAGGAGCTACACTTGCGGTGCTAGGAGCGACACTGGAGGTGCTGGGAGTGACACTTGGGGTGCTAGGTGCGACAATAGAGTTGCTAGGCGGGACACTGGAGGTGCTGGAATCAAAACTGGAGGTGCTAGGAGTGACACTCACGGTGCTGGGATCGTCACTTGCGGTGCTGGGCGTGACACTACGGGTACTGGGTGCAACGCTGGCGGTGCTGGGTGGGACACTGGATGTGCTGGGATCGACATTGAAGGTGCAAGGAGTGACACTCGTGGTGCTGGGCGCGACATTGGAGGTGCCGGGACCGACACTCGCGATGCTGGGTGCGACACTCGTGGTGCTGGACGCGACACTGGAGGTGCTGGGTGCAACCCTTGCAGTGCTGGGAGCAACACTCGCAGTGCAGGGCGTGACACTGGAGGTGCTGGAAGGGACACTCGAGGTGTTGGTTGTGACACTGGCGTTGCACGGCGTGACACTGGAGGTGCTGGGAGAGACACTCGGGGTGCTGTGCACGACATTGGAGGTGCTAGGAGTGACACTTCGGGTGCTAGGCGTGACACTAGTGGTGCTGGGAGTGACACCTGCGGTGTTGGGTGCGACCCTGGAGGAGCTGGGAGTGACAATGGCGGTGCTGCGTGCGAGGCTAGAGATGTTGGGAGTGACAGTCGGGGTGCTGGGTGCGACACTGGATGTGCTGGGAGCGACACTCGCGATGCAAGGCGCGACTCTTGAGGTGCTGGGAGTGACACTCGCGGTGCTGGGTGCGACACTGGCGGTGCTAGGTGCGACACTTGCATTGTTGGGCGTGGCACTAGAGGTGCAGGGAGGGACACTCGGGGTGCTTGGCGCGTCACTGGAGTTGCTGGGAGAGACACTTGGGGTGCTGGGCATGACACTGGAGGTGCTGGGTGTGACACTGGCGGTGCTGGGAGCAACACTCACGGTGCTGGGCGCGACATTGGAGGTGCTGGGAGCAACACTGGCGGTGCCGGGAGCAACACTCGCGGAGCTGGACGCGACACTAGAGGTTCTAGGAGCAACACTCGCGGTGCTGGGTGTGACACTGGAGGTGCTGGGAGTAACACTCGCGGTGCTGGGATCGACACTTGAGGTGTGGGGAGCGACACTGGCGGTGCTGGGCACGACACTGGAGGAGCTGGGAGCGACACTGGCGATGCTGGGAGCGACATTACCGGTGCTGGGCGCAACACTAGAGATGATGGGAGCGACACTTGCGGTTCCAAGCGCGACACTGGAAGTGCGGGCTGCGACACTGGTGTTGCTAGGCGCTACAATGGAGGTGCTGCGAGCGACACTCGCTGTGCTGGGCGCGACACTTGAGGTGCTGGGTGCGACACTAGCATTGCTGGGCATGACACTAGAGGTGCTGGGTGCGACACTGGGGTTGCTGGGCGTGATACTGGAAGTGCTGGGAGAGACACTGTCGGTGCTGGGCATGACACCGGTGGTGATGGAAGAGACACTTGCAGTGCCGAGCGTGATACTAGAGGTGCTGGGTGTGACACTGGTGTTGCTGTGTGCAACAATGGAGGTGCTATGAGCGACACTCGCGGTGCTGTGCGCGACACTGGAGGTGCTGGGTGTGACATTTGAGGTGATAAGAGCGACACTTGTGGTGCCAAGTGCGACACTGGAGCTGCTGTGTGCGACACTGGTCTTGCTGGGCGCAACACTGGAGGTGCTGGGAGCGACACTCAAGGTGCTGGGCGTGACACTGGAGGTGCTATGAGCGACACTCGCAATGCTGGGCACGACCCTAGAGGAGCTAGGAGCAACACTGGCGGTGCTGGGCATGACAGTGGAGGAGCTAGGAGCGACAATCGCGGCGCTGGGCGCGACACTCGAGGTGTTGGGAGTGACACTCGTGGTGCTGTGTGCGACACTTGTGTTGCAGGGGGCGACACTAGAGGTGCTGGGAGCAACAGTCGGAGTGCTGGGTGTGACACTTGAGTTGCTGGGAGTGACGCTCGGGGTGCTGGGCGGGACACCGGAGGTGTTGGTTGTGACACTGGAGGTGCTAGGAGCAACACTTGCGGTGCTGAACGCAACACTGGAGGTGCTGGGAGCGACACTGGCGGAGCTTGGATCGGCACTGAAGGTGTTGGGAACGACACTGCAAGTTTTAGGCGCGAAACTCAGGGTGCTCGGCGTGACACTAAAGTTGATGGGAGCGACATTGCCGACGCTGGGCGTGACACTAGAGGTTGTTGGAGCGACACTCGGGGTGCTGATCGACACACTGGCGGTGCTGGGAGCGACACCCGGGGTGCTGCCCGTGACTCTTGAGGTGCTGGGAGCGACACTCGCTATTCTAGGCGAGACACTGGAGGTGCTGGAAGCCACGCTCGTGGTGCTGGGCGCGACACATGAGGTGCTTGGAGCGACACTCACGATGCTAGGCGCGACACTGGAGGTGCTACGAGCGACACTATCGGTGCTGGGTGCGACACTGCAGGGCCGAGGAGCGACAATCGGGTTGCTTGTCGTAACACTGGAGGTGCTAGGAGTGACACTCGGGGTGCTGGGCGCGACTCTGAAGGTGCTGGGAGCGACACCCCGGGTGTTGGGCGGAACACATGAGGTGCTGGGAGCGATACTCGGGGTGCTTGGTGCGACACTGGAGGTGCTTGAAGCGACACTCGCGGTGCTGAGTGCGACACTGGAGGTGCTGGGAACGACAGTCGCGGTGCTGGGCGCGACACTTGCAGTGCTGGGTGGGACCCTTGCGTTGCTGGGTACGACACTAGAGGTGCTGGGAGCGACACTCGGGGTGCTGGGTGCGACACTGGAGTTGCTGGGAGCGACACTAAGGGTGCTGGGCGCGACACTTGAGGTGCTGGGTGCGACACTGGTGGTGCTGGGAGCAACACTCGTGGTGCTAGGCGTGACACTATAGTTGCTGGCAGCGACACTGGCGGTGCTGGGCGCGACACTGGTGGGGCTAGGAGCGACCCTGTCGGGGCCGGGCGTGACACTGGAGGTGCTACGGGTGACACTCGGGGTACCGGGCGTGACACTGGAGGTGCTAGGAGCGACATTGTCGGGCTGGGTGCGACACTGGAGGTGCTGGGAGTTACACTCGGGGTGCTGGGTACGACTCTGGAGGTGCTGGCAGCGACACTCGCGGTGTTGGGCGCGATAGTGGAGGTTCTGGGTGCGACACTCGTGGGGTTAGGCGCGACACTAGAGATGCTGGTTTCGACACTGCCGTTGTCGGGTGCGACACTTGAGGTGCTGGGTGCGACACTGGAGGTGCTGGCAACGACACTCGGGGTGCTTGGCGTGACACTGGAGGTGCTGGGAGTGACACTCGCGGTGCTAGGCGCGACACTGGAGGTTCTTGGAGCGACACTGGCGGAGCTGGGCGGGATACAGGAGGTGCCGGGGGTGACACACGTGGTGCTGGGCGCGACATCGGAGGTGCTGGGATAGACACTCACGATGCTGGGCGTGACACTGGAGGTGCTGGGTGCGACACTAGCAGTGCTGGGAGCCACACTCGTTGTGCTGGGTGCGACACTTGAGGTGCTGGAAGTGACACTTGCGGTATTTGGTACGACACTGTCGTCGCTCGGCCCGACACTAGAGGTGTTGGGAGCGACACTCGGGGTGCAAGGCCCGACATTGGAGGTGATGGGAGCGACTCTCGGGGTGCTGGGCGCGACTCTGGAGGTGCTTTGAGTGACACCTGCGGTGTAGGGTGTGACACTGGAGGAGCTGGGAGCGACACTGGCGGTGCTACGTGAGACACTTGAGGTGCTGGGAGCGACAGTAGTGGTGCTGGGCACGACACTGGAGGTGCTGGGAGCAACACTCGCGATGCTGGGCGCGACACTGGAGGTGCTGGGAGCGACACTCACTGTGCTGGGTGCGACACTTGCATTGTTAGGGGTGACACTCGGGGTGCTTGGCGCGACACTGGAGTTGCTGGGAGCGGCACACTTGTTGCTAGGCGCTACACTGGAGGTGCTGGGGGCGACACTGGAGGTGCTGGGAGCAACACTCGTGGTGCTGGGGTGACACTGGAGGTGCTGGGAGCAACACCCGCGGTGCTGGGCACGACACTGCAGATGTTGGGAACGACACTGGTGGTGCTGAGAGCAACACTCGCTGTGCTGGGGCTGACACTGGAGGTGCTGGGAGTGACACTCGCGGTGCTGGGTGCGACACTGGAGGTGCTGGGTGGGACACTCGCAGTGCTGGGCGTGACACTTGAGGTGCGGGGAACGACACTAGCGGTACTGCGTGCTACACTGGAGGAGCGGGGAGCGACTCTGGAGGTGCTGGGTGCGACACTGGGGGTGCTGGGAGGGACACTGCCGGTGCTGGCCGCGACACTGGGGGTGCTGGGAGAGACACTGCCGGTGCTGGGCGCGACACTGGAGGTGATGGGTGCCACACTTGCAATTCCGAGCGTGACACTAGAGGTACTGGGTGCGAGACTGGTGGTGTTGGGCGCGACACTGGAGGGGCTGGGTGCGACACTAGCGTTGCTGGGCGCAGCACTAGTGGTGCTGGGAGCGACACTCGGGGTGCTGGGCGCGACACTGGAAATGTTGGGAGCGACTCTATCGGTGCTGGGTGCGACACTGGAGGTGATGGGAGAGACACTTGCGGTGTCGAGCGTGACACTGGAGGTACTGGGTGCGACACTGTTGTTGCTGGGCACAACACTGGAGGTGCTGCAAGCGACACTCGCGGTGTTGGGCACGACACTAGAGGAGCTGGGTGCGACATTTGAGGTGATGGGAGCGACACTTGCGGTGCCAAGCGCGACACAGGAGGTGCTGGGTGTGACACTGGTGTTGCTGGAAGCAACACTGGAGGTGCTAGGAGCGACACTCGAGGTGCAGGGCACGACACTGGAGGTGCTGGGAGTGACACTCGAAGTGCTGGGCACGACACTGGATGTGCTGGCAGCGACACTGCCGGTGCTGGGCGCGACACAGGAGGTGTTGGGATCGACACTCGCGGTGCTGGTCGCGACACTGGAGGAGATGGGAGCGACACTCGCGGTGTTGGGTGCGACACAGGAGGTCCTGGGAACGACACTCACGGGGCTAGGCGTGACAGCGGAGGTGCTGGGACCGACACTCGTGGTGCTGGGCGCAACACTGGCGGTGCTGGCCGTGACACTGCAGGTTCTGGGTGTGACACTGCGGGTGTTGTGAGCAACACTCGGGGTGCTGGGCACGACATTAGAGATGCTGGGAGCGACAGTCAGGGTGCTGAGCGCAACTCTAGCGGTGCTGGGAGTGACACCCGTAGTGTTGGGTGCGACACTGGAGGTGCTGGGAGCGACACTGGCTATGCTGCGCGCGACGCTGGAGTTGCTGGAAATCACACTTGTGGTGCCGGGCACGACACTAGAGGTGCTGGAAGCGACACTCGCGGTGCTGGGTGCGACACTGGAGGTGCTGGGAGCGGCACTCGCAGTGCTGGGTGTGACACTGGCGGTGCTGGGTGTGACATTTGTGTTGCTGGCGGTGACACAAGAGGTGCTGGGAGCGACACTCACGGTGTTTGGCGCGACACTTGAGGTGCTGGCTGTGACACTAGCGGTGCTAGGAGCAACACTCGCGGTGTTGGGCGCAACACAGCAGGTGCTGGGAGCGACACTGTCAGTGCTGGGAGTGACACTCACGGTGCTGGACGCGACACTGGAGGTGCTGGGAGCAACACTCGCGGTGCTGTGCGCGACACAGGAGGTGCTGGGAGCGACACTCGCAGTGCTGAGTGCGACAATGGCGGTGCTAATTGCGACACTTGCGTTTCTGGGGGTGACACTAGAGGTGCTGAGAGCGACACTCGGGGTGCTGAGCGCGACACTGGATGTGCTGGGAGTAACACTGTTTGTGCTGCGGGCGACACTGGAGGTGATTGGAGAGACACTTGCGGTGCCAAGCGCGACACTAGAGGTGCTGTGTGCGACACTGGTTTTGTTGGGCGCAACACTGGAGGTGCTGCGAGCGACACTGGAGGTGCTGCGAGCGACACTCGCGGTGCTGGGCACCACACTGGAGGTGCTGGGTGTGACCTTTGAGGAGATAAGAGTGACACTTGCGGTGCCAAGCGCGACACTGGAGGTGCTGGGTGCGACACTGGTGTTGCTAGGCGCAACACTGGAGGTGCTCGGAGTGACACTCAAGGTGCTGGGCGCGACACTGGAGGTGTTGGGAGTGACAGTCGAGGTGCTGGGTGCGACCCTGGCGGTACTGGGAGTGACACTGCAGTGCTGGGCGTGACATAGGAGGAGCTATGAGCAACACTGGCGGTGCTGGGCATGACACCAGAGGAGCTGGGAGCGACACTCGCGGTGCTGGGCGCGACACTGGAGGTGCTGGGAGTGACACTCGTTGTGCTGGGTGCGACACTTGTGTCGCTGGGGGCGACACTTGAGGTACTAGGAGCAACACTTGGGGTACTGGGCGTGACATTGGAGTTGCTGGGAGTGACACTCGGGGTGCTGGGCGCAACACTTGAGGTGCTCGGTTCGACACTGGAGGTGCTGGGAGCAACACTCGCGCTGCTAGGCGCAACTCTTGAGGTATTGGGAGCGACACTGGCGGTGCTGGGATCAACACTAGAGGTGTTTGGAGCGACACTACCGATACTGGGCGCGACACTGGAGGTGCTAGGAGCGACACTCCGGGTGCTGGGCGAGACACTGGAGGTGCTGGGAGCGACACTGTCGGTGCTTGGCGCGACATTGGAGATGCTAGTGGTGCTGGGCATGACACTGGAGGTGCTGGGAGCGACATTGGCAGTGCTAGGCGCGACACTGGAGGTGCTAGGAGTGGCACTCGCGGAGATGGGCACGACGTTGGAGGTGCTGGGAGCGACATTCGCGGTGCTAGGCACGACACTGGAGGTGCTAGGTGCGACACTGGCATTTCTGGGAGCGACATTGGAGGTGCTGGGAACGACACTGGCCGTGCTGGGCCCGACAATAGAGGTGCTGGGAGAGACACATGCGGTGCTAGGCGCGACACCGGAGGTGCTGGGAGCGACACTCGCGGTGCTGGCTACGATTGTGGAGGTGCTGCGAGTGACACTTGTGGTGGTCGGCGTGACACTGGAGGTGCCGGGTGTGACACTAGCATTACTGGGAGCGACACAGGAGGTGCTGGGAGCAACACTCAGGGTGCTTGGCGAGACACTGGAGGTGTTTCGAGCGACACTTGCGGTGCTAGGCGTGACAATTGAGGTGCTGGGAGCGACACTGGCAGTGCATGGAGCGACACTGGAGGAGCTAGGAGAGACACTTGCGGTGCCAGGCACTACACTGGAGGCGCTAGGTACGACACTCACGGTGTCGGGCGTGACTATGTAGGTGCTGGGTGCGACACAAACATTGCTGGACGCGACACAGGAGCTGCTGGGAGCCACAATCGGGGTGTTGGCCGTGACACTGCACGTGCTGGGAGTGACACTCCGGATACTGGGGTGACACTGGAGGTGATGGGAGCGACACTTGGGTTGCTGGACGCAAACTGGAGGTGCTGGGTGCGACACTAGAGGTGCTGGGTGCGACAATGGAGGTGCTGGGAGTGACACTCGCAGTGCTGGGCGTGACACTGGTGGTGCTTGGGCGACACTCAGTGTGTAGGGCGCGACACTGGAGGTGCTGGGAGCGGCACTAGGGGTGCTGGGCACGACACTGGAGGTGCTGGGAGTGACAATGGTGGAGTTGGGCGCGAAACTGGATGTGCTAGGAGTGACACTCGTAGAGATGGGCGCAACATTGGAGGAGCTGGGAGCGATACTCGCGGTACTGGGCACGACACTAGAGGTGCTCAATGTGACACTGGCGTTTCTGGGAACGACATTGGAGGGGCTGGGAAGGACACTCATGGTGTTGGGCGTGACACCAGAGGTGGTGGGAGCAACACTCGGGGTGTTGGGTGCGACACTGGAGGTGCTGGGAGCGATACTCGAGGTGTTGGGACCGACACTTGCGGTGCTGGGAGCGACACTCGCGGTGCTGGGCACGACAGTGGAGGTGCTGGGAGCGACATTGCCGGTGCTGAGCACGACACTGGAGGTGCTTTGAGCGACACTCACGGTGCTGGCCGCGACACTGGAGGTTTTGGGAGCGACATTG
>JAOVVI020009627.1:0-13494 GCA_028571085.2 Nepenthes alata
ATTTAATATTTTGTTATAAATTAGTGACTTGAAATATTAATCTTTCACATTTCAGTTATTTCAATTATTGTATCTACTTGTGGGTGTGGCATTTGGCTTTAATAGTTTAAATATTATAATATTTTGGGTAGTTTAATAATATTTAATTTTTAGGTTGGCAACTGATATCAATTTTGGGTTATGACCGGGGAAAGAAATAATTAAAATATTGAATGATTAAGTATTAAAACTTGATTTAAGTTAACTATGGATTAATAAAATAAGAAATTTGGTTTTGGGATGTGACAATATATTTTCCAAAAATTGGAATATATGAGAGATTCAGGGGATGAAAGAGAGTAAGTGGAGGATTTGGTTTCATACAATTGTAAAAAACCAATTAGCAAATTGAGGAATAAATATAACTACTAAAATTTCAAATCAATCTTGTACTAATCGCCAATCTAGAATCAATTATAAGCCTACTATTCACTCAATCGAAAGTCAAATATTGCTTTTAACTTACAAGATCTCCCTTACTCATTAGAAGCTCTCTCAATAGAAGACTAATTCAGAATTGTAAAATTAGATAACTTCTCTTTTAGGAAAGTAGAAAAAAAGAGACCTTGCTCTGTTTTTTCTCAATAAAAAATGAAATCAAATTATACTGCTTTAACCAACCTATTCTATCAAACTGTTTTCACCGCTACTTTGCCATAATTCATAAATAGGCCATGAAGTTGATATGAAGAGGTTTGCTTTAAAAACAAAAAAAATGGCTTAGTTTTAGTTTTTTCTCTTTAAAACATGGATCTACTATAAGTACTTCTCTTGAGCTCCAATCTCAGGGTAGGTCTTTCTAATATTTCTACTTTGTTCTTTAATCTCACTACTATCTTATTCGTTTGAAACAATTTTTTGAATTTTGAAGGGTAATTTTGATGATGTTTTTACCCCCAAGTGTGATTTTTGAAGAGGAAAATAAAATGGCATTTTACGTTGGTTAAGAACTTACCTTATTGAAGTTCATATTCCGTTAGTAGGTTTTTGTAACATTTCAAATTTTCATCCGAATTAATTATGAATATTTGTTATTATTAGTATTAAATAATATGGGTGTGATAAAAACTAATTAAATATTATGAGATTTTGATGAATGATCGGCATTATGTAGTGGCGCCCGGAGCACTCCCATGCCATTGTCCAATGACTAATTTAAATATTAGAATAAAAGAAATATAAAAAATAAAAATAAAAATATAATAATAATAATAATAATATATTATTAAAAACAAAAAAAGAAAATTAAAAGGGAATAAAGTCTCGGCAGAATCAGGCGAGCAGGGGAGGGGAAAGAAGAAAGAAGAGGACGGAAAGGAGAGAGAGAGAGGGAAAAGTGAAGTGAGAGAAGGAGGTGAACGAAGGTCCTCAAATTCGATTTTGATTTCGAGCTAGTAAAAAAAGTGATAGATCGGGGCAAAATAAGTGCACAAATACTCTTTTTGTTATCTCTTTTTTATTTTCGTTCGATCTCTATCAGGTATTTTCGTTTTAGTACTCACCCAAAACTTGTATTTTGTAGAACCCATATCCATTACATTATTTATTTGTTAATGGTTGCTCGATTTGATGATTGCGCGCGAATCTTGCACGTGCCAAAACCCTAACCCACGGCTCGTGTATTTTTCTTCGGAAATTTTTGGGGTTTTGGCATGATTTAGAGCTAGAAAATTGAAATCTACATTTTGAGTATGATTATTCGTTGATTGGGTGTTCGATTTTGGACATACGAACCCTTATACTCATGTGGGCACTGTTTACAGTACTGTTCACCTGAGCCACTTCGGTAATTTTTATGATTTCGTTTGTTTAATTGATATCTAATTTATATATATTTGTATATTTTTATTTGTATATTCTGAAAATTATGATTTAAATTGTTTATGAAAGTATTCGCAATCGGAAGCTTTAATTTTGAGTTTAGACTAAATTGGTAAGAACTTTTAAGCTTTAAGTTATGTTATGCATGTGATGAAAATTTTGTGAAGGCCTAAATTTCGACAAATCTAAAAATATATGATTCATGATTAAGGATAAGAAAGGAGATATTCTGCAATTAAGTTATGGACTTTGGCCACGGGTTTTGGCTATGGGTTTTCTCTATGGGTTTTAGTTATGGTCTTTGACTATGGGTTTTAGTCACGAGTTTCGGCCACGAGCTTCAACTATGGGTTTTGACCACATGTTTCAGCCACGGGCATTGGTTATGGACTTTGGCTATGGGCTTCGGCCACCGGCTTCACTATGGGCTTCGGCTATGGGTTTTGGCTATGAGTTTCGGCCACGGGTTTCAACTATTGGTTTTGGTCATGGGTTTTAGCCACGAGCTTCGACTATGGGCTTCGGCTATGGGTTTTGGTCATGGGTTTTGGCCACGGGTTTTAGCTATGGGTTTCGGCTATGGACTTTGGCCACGGGTTTCGGCCACGAGTTTCAACTATGGGTTTTGGCCACGAGTTTCGGCCACGGATTTTAGCTATGGGTTTTGGTTACGGGTTTTGGCCACAAGCTTCGGCCACGGGCTTCAACTATGAGCTTTGGCCATGAGCTTCAGCTTTGGGCTTCTGCTATTGGCTTTGTCCACGAGTTTCGACCACGAGTTTTAACTATGGGCTTTAGCCACGGGCTTTAGTTATGGGTTTCGGCTATGGGCTTCGATTATGAATAGTTCTCCTGGAGTGAGAACTATAAAATTTTAGGTTTAAGGGTAGAATTCCCCAAGAAAATAAGAAGTTAAGAACTTGGACTTACGATATTTATCAGATAGTATATCTTGGCTTACCTTGATATAATTTGACCAGATAAGAAATCAGGAATGAAATAAATAAATTAAATGGCTTTATGAAAGTTTAACTTTTCATGCATGTTTTGAAAACTGGTCATTGTTACTTCTTCCTGCATATACTCATATGTATATATATCGTTATGTTTTGCATATGAATTGCACGCTCTTAGATATTTATTTTTTGTGCCTTGTTGAGCTTTAACTCACCATTGCTATTTTTCTTATTCCAGATGAGGACGAGTTACACCCGTTGAAACAAGGTAGAGGTTTGAGTCAGGTAGGTATTAAAGACGTTGGAAAACAACCTTGGATTTAGTTGTACAGCCTTGAGCTTTCTGATAGGTTATTTTGTATCTTTGATGGATTTGTATATTAGTGTCTATGTATGTTGATAATGATATTTTTGTAGTATAGTTTTCGCTATAAGAATAAATGTTTATGCTTCCGTAGATTTTGTTATGGGTAGTTGGGTACCTAGTGGCATCTGTTATGAATCAACGTCGTACCGGAGTTATGATGATGGAGCCACGTATAATTTTGTGACTTTTAGATCCTATAATATGCTTGTGTATCTGTATGTTGTGTTGTACAAGATATTTATAGATTTTTAAGGATAAAGTGTATATTTACAACCACAATACTAGTTGTCGGCAATTTTTTAAAGAGGAATAATTGGCCACGGTCTTGGTAGTTAGGCATATTAAAAACCGATTAGTTCAACTATTATTCTGCAAATTCTAATCATGGGATTAATTAGAAGCAATTAATGCCCAATGTTTCAACTAATAATGAATATTTGATATTTGTCAGTTGGAAGATAGTCAGTTAGGCTAACCACAGAGTCAATGAATCATTTGGCTGGACAAACTACTCGATTGAATATCCAAATATACCACCATTCAAGCATAAAACTCAAATCAAGTTATATTCCACAGTATAATCGCCCACCCCCTTGCTGAATCTTAACTTATACTGTCTATAGTCGGGTTAAGTTGAGATGCCATATTCTTTGGGTTCGAGTCTAGTAGGCAAGATGCTACTTGCTCATTTCTGACTATCCTAAGCCTATTAACCATTGGATTGTCGGCTTGATAGATTGAGCCAATGTAATCAATGTTGTATCCAACAATATGAAACCTCACTTAGTTTATTTATTTATTTAATCATCAAGTTTGAAGATGTTTCGGAAAAGTATTTAAGGAGCTATTGCAAAACTATCCTGAATCCATTCTAGGCGCATAAAAGATATAAAAGTTAAGCTATGTGCTCATTTCTTACTGGAATCTAAAGAGGCAGAAAACAAACATTTATAAGCACTTTATATTTAATTTAATCAATGATTAAATAATATCAGATAATATCATACATATTGTGTTTAATTATAAGTTCAAATCGTATATATAGTATAGTTATATAATTATAGAACTTAACATTAGAGAAGTTATTTTCTTTAAAGATATAACTAGTTCACTTCCACCCTATAAATAACAAGCAGCTGCCACCGTTTTTTCATATAAAGAACACCGTCGAATTTGTTTAGTTAGAAATAGTATTAAATTGAAAAAAGAAATTTGTTTTTGTGTTATAAAATAATAACAAATTTGTGTGTCGTAATCTAAATTCTCCTTTTCATCCTTCACCATTTGAGGGAAGCGATAAGGGGAGGCCCCACCTTTGCCTCTGGTACTGAAATCGACATAAATCAAATTTTACCTCATATAATTCCTACTAAATGTAATTTGCCTGCCGGCCAATGAAAATAATGTTGGACCCATTATTCAATGAAGTCTTTTATATGGACTATATTGATAATTGTATTTGAAATTCTGATTTATATTTATTATTCTTGATTAAAATTTTAATTACAATTTCTTAAAACATTAAAGAATAACATATTTATTTTCTTGATAGGAGAAAATATACCTATGTGACCCTTCATATAAAGATATCTTTCAACTCATGTAAAAGTATAAAGTTAGTCTTTAGGGATAACAGTTTATGACCATAACAAAAGAGACCTAATTTTTAAATCACTTCAGTATTTTCTTTATTTTTAAAAATATCACGGTATGCACTTTTTTGTTTTTATTTTTTATTGTGTTTATTCTTTCACTTAATCATTAGATTTTACATAAATTAATATATTAAATCCTTAATTTCGTACAAATAAGGCTAAAAGACTTAATTTCTTACAAATTTATGGTTGGGAGGACCAGATTTATACATGTGATGCCAATGAGTACTAGCTGTCGGTCCTGTTACAGGAAAAAAAACAAAACAAAAGTAATTGCAGAGCTTGATTGAATCTGAACACGTGGTCATGATCGAGCCATGCAGGGCAAGCTTTAATCTGATCGTGCAGCACGTTAAATAGGGCTACTGTCATGTGTCTCCATAAATCCCTATTGTTGATTATCTACAGTATTTTTGAAAAGAGAGAGAATGAGAATGAAGAGAAAAATGAGTTCTTGCCAACAATGCAGGAAGAAAAGGGAAAGAAATAAGGTTGCAATATGCAGGCTGAAGCCATGGCTAGACGCCTACTCGTGGTGAGAAAACGGAGCTGGACGGCGGAAGAAGAACTCCTCCTCCGGCAGTGCATTGAGAACTACGGTGAGGGTAATTGGCACCAGATTCCTCCGCTATTAGATAAATCTCAGACAAAGTAAAATGAGTGATTTTAAAAGTCAGGAAAATATCAAACTTCAGGAATAACCACTGTTATACAAATTTGCTTCAAAATTATACCCTTTTCACCGCTCTGTCCTGAGACATAATTTGAGAGATGATTAATAATATACTCACTATTATTAGAAAATGAATTTTGACATAGCAAATTACTTTATTATGATTTATAGGTTTAAAAAATTCTAAAAATTGAGTTTTTTCGTAAAATAGAAATAAGACTATGTGTGTTGAATTTTTTTTTTATATATTATAATGGGAAGCCTCCAACATAATCTATAATAAACTAAAAATTTTAAGCACGATTGAAAAGTTTACCCTTATATATATATATATAGCACTATTTTTATAATTAAAAAATTTAATATCCCATTAATATGTGGTGAGAAAAGGGAATATTTTAGTTTTTAAACTATGTATAAGTCAAGCATTCTTCTTCATAATCAATATCCAGATACAAGGTATTGGCAACTCTACCATACGACATATTAATGATTGAGCAAAATTGGATTTAAATATAGTTGAGAGTGAAGAGAGAAAATTATAAAAAAATGGAAGAAGTCATAGAATTTGTCCGAAAAAAATTAACAGAGAAAATCATATGGAAAAAAGGATTAGTTCTTTGTTTTGATTATTGACTCAGTCTAAGAAATAACATTTTTTTTTATCTATGAACTCTCTTTGTCTTTTAATTCACTCTCAAGAACTTCTCTTTCTCCTTATCCACCTCTAATCTTAGCAAGTCAAAAATAAAAAAATAAAATAGCGGTATGGTAGATATTTGATAAATTTATATAATAAAAAACTAGAATTCTTCAACAAATAAAAATTTAAATTTTATATATTTTAGCTTTAAGATTCTGATTCTAATCTTATGGTAGTAGTATTTTTATTCTCTAACAATGTACGTGAACTTTATATCTAAATAGAGGTCGCAAGAGCTCCACGATAAATAATGTATGGCCAAATATCAAACGAGGGCAATTTACAATGGATGAAGTCAATCTTTTTATTAGACTTCATAAGCTTTCCGAAAACATGCAAGTACATACATAAAATATTGATAATTCTTAAATTCATTTCAAAAATAAAACTAAAGTATTGTGCCGATTGTGGATTCCGAATATGCAATCATCTCTCTTATATGTCGATTCAGGACAGATAAACCAAACTTCCTCTTCTTTCAATAAGGAAAATAAAGATTAAGAGGTTGAATCCAATTCAATAATTTTAGTTAAATATTGAGATATGAACTCCACTCTGTCAAAAATTCGGTCAAGCATAATGGTAATGGATAAAATAATAATGCCATTGTTAAGAATTAGACAAAAATTTCAAATTTTATATGATAATAAATAGGATTATAATTATATGCCTTCTCAAACATGAATTTTAAATAATTTTGTTTAATTTTATTTAGGAAAAAAAAGTCGTGTATATGATCATAAGTTTTGTTGTCATAATGTCACTTAAACTAGAAATCAATTATAGGGTTCCCCTAGGGGCACTTGTATATGAAAATTCCATATTTTAATTTTAAGAAAATAAAAATGCTCTTTACTGAGCCACTTTAATTCTAGAAAAAAATTTATCTTATCATATCAAATTTTCTATGAAGATAACATATTAATTCTATTATTTCATTTAAACTATTTCTAATAAAATAATATTGTTTGCATAAATTTGAAAAATAACCACAAATTATGTGTCGGGATTTATAAGGTAGAAAGGACTTTTCATCCCAAATATACAACAATGTTTCAACCCCCAGCAATAATAGCAAAAGTAGTAAAAAATTAAATATTCAATATATGTAATGAATATTTATTTCTAGATGCTAACAATAATAATAAGTATAGAAAATATATATGATAGTAAGTAATAATAAAAAGATAATCTTTTTGGTAACAAAGAAAAAACTCGATAACTACGGTAATCGAGAAAAAACCCTCCGGATTTCAACGGTCGGAAAAGAAATGCACTGCGAAAATCAGCTTATAGATCGGATGGTAACGATGCGCTAACCTAGCCGACTTTCTCCTACCTTGTGATCCCTACCAAAGAACTCATTGGATTTGCCTACGGCAATAGAACCAGACGTCTTCCGATTTTCATGTCGATCTTCCCTCTCAGACCATTTGAAGTAGCATACACAATCGGATCTTCTTTTTCAACGTACCGACGTTACCAACGAAGGTAGAAGTGTAGAGGTAATGAACTGATAAAGAGAAAGTTGTGAGAAAACCGCTAGCATATGAAACACAATGATGAAAGATCAATTTTCTTAATTGGTACACGTTTAACGGAGAAAATGATGAATATCTCTCAAAGGGAGGTGCTCCAAAATCATCATTCAAGTGTTAGGGCAATTGAAATAAGGAATATATTTATAGAGGGGTCAAAAAATGGAGTTAAAAATTCAACTCGTTGCCGCGAGCTCGAGCGAGAAGGAGGAGAGCAGCGAGCGGAGTGTTTCGGGATTCTACGCTCGAGATCGTGGTGAGCTCACTGCGAGCGCATGACTTCGAGATTTTGGACTTGAGCGGGTGGAGAGCTCACAGTGAGCGCAGGGTTTTGGGATTTTGGGCTCAAGCGGGTGGAGAGCTCATGTCAGGCGCATAATTTCTTTAAACCAAAACGGACAGTTACCGAAATATGTTGATGCAGCATGTCGACGAAATACAACTCGACATCGACACAAGATTACATATGATCACCAAATATGCCAATCATAAAAATGACCCTAACAATCTCCCCCTTTGACAATTCCGTGACAAAATACAGAAAATAAAAATACAAGAGAAGCATGGGTTCAAACACCACCAAAATAGAACCCGTATACATAAAAATTTACAGCTATTGAGAAATGTAAAGAATACAATAAGAAAAAGTAAAAATCTATGCTAGCACTACTATGTCGATACTGTGACTGCCGCGTCGATACTATAATTGTGTTGCTTGATCAAATAGGGTTAGTACAAAATGGTAAAATACAATATGATATAATAAAATGGTAACAATAGAAGAAGAAAAATAATATGCAGCAGGAAAATGAATGAATGGCAAGTCAGCAAAAGAATTACAAGCAGCAAAAAAATCAAAGAAGAACTCCCGCTCACAAAAATAACAATGTCTCCCCCTAACAAAAGAATAACATCTCCCCCTAAGGTAGGAATCTACTCCCCCTTTTTTTGTCAAAAATTAAAAAAGAACTCCCCCTCACATAAAGAATAACGTCTCCCCCTAAGGTAGGAATTTACTCTCCCTTTTTGTCACGAATTCTTAAAGGGTAATAGAATTCACTCTTCTTCATCCATATTTTCTTATTACTGTTGATAGTGCAGGTTAAATGTGATACTTGATCATTTAAACGGTTGATACAGTGAGTGAGATACTTTATCTTTGAGCCTTGCCGAAAAGTAGTTTGATGCAATCATACGGTGCAATAGGGGCGAATATGACCAATAATTTCGCACCTGTGGCATGTTGGAATGAATTTAGCATGGTCGTCAGAAGTGTATATTGGCTTCCTAGAGAGATTAACATCAAGGTTTTTTCCTATTTTTTAAATGTTGAAAATTGGTATGAACCTGAGGGGAAACTCTTGACGGATGATCACCATGGGAAGATGTTACGCTACTTTGTCTTGGAACCAAAGTAACTCTGGCAAATACAGTTTTGGGGTTGATATGGGCTTTTAAGGCTTTTTCGGAATAACCCAACCCAATTTTTTTCTCTGAATTTTTCCAAACTGAGCATATGATCTAATTGCTTGGATCCATTTGAAAACTGTTTCAGATCATTGCGAGTAGCGTCAAGATCAGATTCAAGTATCTTGATCTTTTCGGTAAATGAGTTAGTTAACTTTTCAACCTCTTGATTTTTTGAATCTAACTCAGATTTAAGAACTAATCTATCTTTTTTAAGTTTTATCAGTTTATACTTTAACGACATATTAGTTTTCTTAATTTGTAAGCATTCCTTAAAAAATCTGTCATAAGTATCTTGAAGATTAAAAAATTTAGTTTCTAACTCGGTTTCAGAGTCATCGGATTGCTTAAGATTTTCTTCTAAGTATTCATCAGTCTCACATATTGAGGTCATAAAAGCATGTATTTGATAGGGTCATCTTTAGAGCATTTTTTAACATCTTCTTTGTCATCACTCAAAGTCACATTAACTTTAAAAGCTTGACCTTATTGGCGTTTAAGGTTTGGGCCTTTAGCACGATAATGACCAAAACTTTTACACTCGTGGCATTGAACACTTTGGGTATTTTTTGATTTTGATTCTTTAATTTCACGTTGGTCTTTTTTTAAATTTAGGTCATCATTTAAATCCACATTTGGTTTGTCTGATGAAGATTTATTTTTCTTCAAGAATTTTTTAAAGTTCTTAACAAATAAGAAAAAATTGTCACCACTACACGATTCTTCATCGGAGTCCTGATTTCTTTCTTCCCTACTTGATTTTAGAGTAATTGATTTTTACTTCCGTGACTGTGAAAGTGTGTACCCATAAGTTTGGAGAGATCCTACAAATTCATCATTCTTCATTTTATTAATGTCTTTACTTTCTTCGATAGCAGTGACCTTAGGTCTAAATCGTTCAGGAAGTGATCTAAGAACGTTTTTAAGAATTTAATTTTTAGGAATCCGTTCTCCTAAATTAAACTTAGAATTCACAATATCGTTCAATTGTGTATAGAATTTATAAAAAGTTTCATCTTTTTTCATACAGATTTCTTCAAATATGGTAGTTAGCATTTACAATTATGAATTTTTTACCAGTTTGGTTCCTTCATGAGTGATTTTAAGTATATCCCATGCATCCTTTGCAGTCTCACACATAGATATACGTTTAAACACTTCGGGAGATATGGTCATAAAAATAGCATGTAATCCATTACTATTCCAATTACAAGTATTAAGTTCTTCTTTTAGCCACAAAGACAGAAATTTTGGTTCATCACCACTTTTGGGTGGAATCCACCCAATTTGGGTACTTTTCCATATGCGCTCATCCATCGATTTGAGGAAGGCTCTTATCTAAACCTTCAAATAGGTATAATTGCTCCCACTAAAGAAGGCAGGTATGGAGAGCAATCTACTCGTATACATCTAGATCGGGGTCCCGGATCAGGATAAATCTCTGATACCAATTGAAAAAGGACTTTTCGTCCCAAATATATAACAATGTTTCAACCCCGTGCAATAATAGCAAAAGTAGTAAAAAATCAAATATTTAATACACGTAATGAATATTTATTTCTAAAAGCCAATAACAATAATAAGTATAGAAAATATATATGATAGTAAGTAATAATAAAAAGGCATAATATTTTTGGTGACGAAGGAAAAACTCGATACCCACGGTAATCGAGAAAAAACTTTTCGAATTTCAACGGCTAGGGAAGAAATGCACTATGAAAATCAACTTGCAGACCGGGTGGTAACGACATGCTAACCTAACCGACTTACTCCCGTCTTGTGATCCCTACCAAGGAACTCCTTAAATTTGCCAACAGTAACGGAACCGGACGCCTTCCGATCTTCACGTCAATCTTTCTTCTCGGACCGTTTGAAATAGCATACACGACCGGATCCTCTTCTTCAACGTACCGACGTTACCAACGAAGGTAGAAGGGTAGAGGTAATGAACTAATAAAGAAAAGGTCGTGAGCAAAATCGCTAGCACATGAAACACAATGATGAAAGATCGATTTTCTCAATTGGTACACGTTTAATGAAGAAAATGACGAATATTTCTGAAAGGGATGCGCTCCAAAACCATCAATCAAGCGTTAAGGAAACTGAAATAAGGAGTATATTTATAGAGGGCTCGAAAAATGGGGTTAAAAATTCTACCCGTTGCTGCGGCTCGAGCGCGCGGCGGGCGCACTAAGGATTTCGTGAGAAACCCTACATGCACTCAAGTGAGAAAGAGGCGAGCAGCTAGCAGAGTATTTTGGGATTCTGCACTCAAGCTCGTGGTGAGCTCACAGCGAGCACAGGGTTTCAGAATTTTGGGCTCGAGCGGGTTGAGAGCTCACGGCAAGCACATGGCTTCGGGATTTTGGGCTCGAGCGGGTGGAGAGCTCACGTCAGTGTAGAGGTTTTCTTTTGCTATCAATCTAACCTTATATTTCCGTAAGTGTTGTATTTAATCTTTCATGCCCATTTGCAAACAATATTTCTTTCCCTCTTGGGAACTAAACTATATCCAATCCGTGATTCATGAATTTCTTCTAAAATATTTTCAAAATTGGCCTCATAAAAAATATTTGGTTTAACAATATTTCAAAACGAGCATAGAATATAGTTGTATTTAGCACATATATCATGCTAAGAAATGTGATTTTAGACTAGATAAGTGACAATAGAGTTCATATGGTAGTCTTTTGCCCTAGAGGATGATCAAGGGATGCGATTGGACATATAGAAAGGAGCACAAGGGAAATTGGTTATTTAGCTCTCCATCTTGTTTTGGTCCTTCGGAAACGATATCTTCACTTGTTATATTTTTCTTTGCTTCAAATTTAGAGCCTTTCATACTTACTAAAAAAACAATTTAGAGCCTTTCACATTCATAACAAGCACCTCACTTTTGAATATTAATAAATAAATCAGTATACCATGAGATTTATGATTAATAAAAATCCAAAGTAAGAAGCAATAGGAGATACCCACTTATCATAATGATTTAAACCAAATGACTCCTCAATTTTATATATAGAAAGTTAAAAAGAAAGTCTAATTTATTTATAATATTTTCATGTTTAATAAGCACTTGAATTTATTAAAATGAAGTCTTAATGAATTCAAAATTGGATTAATGCTTTTAAATATAGAAATCATTGATGCCAAAGTCCTTATTCATTGGTTCTTTTTTAGATTGTTTATGAATGCTTTGCAATGTTGGCTAATAATGCAAAGTCCTTTTGAATATCTTCCTTTGTAACCCTTCCAATCACCCAATATCAAAAATTCATAAAATTGAGAATAACAACATTATAATTTAATTCTTGAGTAATTTTACTAGCTGTAATAAATTTGAAGAAAATAAGAAATTTCAAAGGGCTTTAGAGTCTAGACATTTAGTAATGTGATGTGTTTGGACTTTTTTGCACAGGAACAAGAAAACCATTAATAATGAAAATATATTGTTTATCATAGTTTGTTTTATATGTGTCAAACAATTAAATATATAATAATTCACTTAATTTAGATTTGTTTTTTCTTTGATAGTGCTTGACTTTTACTTTCAACATTATGTTCACATTATAAGAAGTCGTCGTCTCCACAAAAATTTATAAGTGATAGTATTGTACAAAAAGCTGTCATGACCACTGGCATAGTAATAAAGCTCCAACCTGGATCTTCAAAAGATTGTTCTTTTGGCCAATGATAAAAGAGTAGGACATGGTTGGGAAGCCAGAGGAAAATGCCAAAGGATTTTGACAAGAGAGTGTACTGATAGAGAAATTGGAAGACAAATTCTGCCACAATAGTGGCAGTGAAATTGAATATATTGAAGAAAATTAGTGAAGAAAAGGATGTCGGGCCCATTGTGTTAAATGAAGTGCGATCTGATAGGGTAGAGGATCCACAAAATGATTGGGGTCAATTTTTTCTTGATTTGAGCCATTGGGATGTTATGAGACCCAATTGTGGTAGAATTGAGGGGGATATATGTAATGGTCCAAGTCCTAGAATATAGAAAAAATCCCCGATGTTAAGTTACAATTGCAAATGATGGTGATCCGGTCAACAAGGTGTTGACCGGAAAGCGTGAACAATTGCAAAGGATGGTGATCCGGTCAATATAAAGATGTTGATCGGAAGGCCTGAAGGTGTAATCCGGTCAACATAAAAGGTTGACCGGAAGGCGTACCCCAGACAATGAGTGTTGCCCGGAAGGCGTGATCCGGTCAACATAAAATGTTGACCGAAAATCATACATGAAAGTAAGGAACGTAAAGAGAA